>JAWDJW010000112.1:0-10400 GCA_033119265.1 Coniosporium uncinatum
CCCTGGAACATCGCCGGCTTGCCTTGCAAAGCTATCAGAATGGGGCTCACGGGGGACTGTAAACACACGTGCCCATACCCATTCCAATCCAAGCACAAATATCAGTTTGGACACTCCGTCAAGCCATCGTGCAACCACTTCCTCCGCGGAAACTGCAGAAAGGATGGAAAAGTGCGTGGAGCTGGTGAGGTGTGCGTGAAGGGCCGCGCCCACTCAAAGGACGAGGCGGAGTTGAACTTCGGGCAACATGTCAAAGCCGTGATTGAGTGGATGGACAAGCAGTATGGCTTGAAGTAGGTTATAGAGTTTGAGCTACACGATGATGAAAATCTTTAAATGGCACTCCGTTTCTTCCCTTATCTTGACCATACCTTAGTCATTTCGAAGTCATTCCCTATGACCGTCCCTTGACCTGTTCTCGATCGGTCCTCGACAGTATCTTGACTAAACCTTAACCAACCTGGCCACTCCCTGCCTATCTTTCGATGAACTTATAGTCTCTTTGTTGTAGTCCCTTCCCCGTGATTCCTTCCCTGTTATGCCTTCCTCGTACTCTCAGCTTCTGTTCTTATTCGGCGGTCTCTTTCCTACGAATTTTACGTGAATCATGAAAAGACGAAGTATGGATTTTCCAGTCGCACTTCCGCCTCCGGTCACAGGTCCTTGGGGAAGAAGTCGGCCTGCATCGACCAAAAATCACCGACAAGGTGAAGAACAGGAGGAGCCCCACATTGCCTGTCTTCCTGCAATTGCGTTTTTCAGTGCGCTCGAAACCTCTCGATGAGTGCATGTATGAGGGTTCATACGGCCTGTCTGAGCTTGTTTGAGGACTCGGAAGAGAGCATGTCTCTGCATACACGAAGTGGGTACGGCAAAGAAGGACCTAATGATTGAAATGTCCTCAAGAGCGCAATCAGACTTCGTGCATGCTCGTCGCATGAGCATGTACGACGGAACTGAGTTTTCTTGGGTGAGCGTGCAGCGCTGCACCTGCCCTTGGCGGCCCATGTTCCGGTGTGTCGCCAGGTACTGAATGCTACCTAGAGATTTGAGCCATCCTAGCTGGAAACCAGGTGCATGCACTTGCTGCACACTCACTCAAGGACTCCGACTCCTTCGAACAATCACAAGCCATCGCATAGTCTCGTCTTCAACGTACGGACTCCGCTGTGGCTCTTTCCGCACTCGCAGATCACGGTTATGGGCGTCCGCACTTGCATGCCGTGAGGGCATCGAGCATCAAGATCATAGTCAACAGTCTCGATTAACGTGCTGAAAGCCTGTCTGACGAGGCTAGGATTGAACGCCCGGGAAATATACAAAGCGTCCGCAGTCACTGCAGTGCCCCTCTGACAGCCACCCACATGCCTCTGCTTCTGTACGTCTCCAGTGAGCCTGGAAGAGACGACTTGCGAGTCCGCTTCAGTCGAGCTGTAAGTGCAGAAGGCAGGCGGTCTGCCAAACCTGATGAGGCTAGTACAGAACAGGAGCGGTATCTAGCGCTTGACAAACAACGGTGTCTCGCGTCCCCGATAAGCATCTGTTGATGGGCATGCTCGGAATGCCATCGCTGCCTCGTCAAAGCGAAGTCCAGACATCTTCAGCAAGATTTGCTCTGTCTCATTCCATACCACACCAGACCTTCCTGCTCGATCAGCAGCAGTTTCCCTTGGTCATCAGTCGCTTACTATTATCGAGAGTAGCTAGCACATCGTAGCGTCACGCAGCGCACATGTCGGAGAGCGAGACCTGCGATCATGAATGTCCAGCAATAGTCTGCGGTGCCTGCCTCGGCTCTCCGCGCCGGAAGTAAGGATTGACAGGAAAAACCAATCGTACAGAACACCGTGCAAGTCTCCTGCCGTCTTGCACGCCAAAATGCTTGAATTGCAAAAGTTGAACCACAATAATGGCTTTGCTTCGTGCTAGTCGCGTTTTACATGATTCGTAACATTGTCTTCGAAGCTCCAGAGTGGCCGTATCCGACAATATATCCGCGTGACTCACCGACATCTCTTTGGGGCACAAGGAAACCAGTTGATTGTACATAAGACTGCTGCGGAGGGCTAGGCATCGCGTTCGAAGGTGCGGAAACTGCTCTGATGTCGCAGATAGCTCGAGGCATCCCAACACACACGACCAACAAGAATGACGATCGTAATAATTCCCGTAAGAAGCAGTTTGTCGTTTGCCAACGTCTCAGCAGCTTGTTCGTTTCTCTGCATTGTTAAGGAAATAGTCCCTACATTCAATCTCGATGTCGAAGCCTTCCATCTTGCCGTCGCGGTTGCGGGTTCTGCCTCGAACCGATCGCTGTACACGAATCAGGATATTCATGCTTCCGTGAAGACTCCTGCGGGCAATCCCACGCAGGATTGGCGGTCCGAGTACTTGAGCAAGGAAAAGTTTGATTGTGATGCGACACAGATTGCACGAGGTGGGTCATGTCCTCCCAATAGCATTCGGAGGGCGCAGTTTGGTCTCTACAGGGCTGCGGGGGCTCAAATCCGGTGGGGTAGCCTGAGTGAGCTTTCCCCAAGCCCACGTATCTCTGGGTGGGCGCGTCTCGAACTCACCTAATCTTAGGTGAGCTTGATTAATTCCACCGAGGGCTCACAATTGACCTCATCCAGATATAAGTGAGCATCCTGCGCCCACAGGGCCTTGATGAATGTAACATGGGCCCGCACAGTTTCTAGCGACTCGAATATGATCACACGAAGCCTCTTACTCGTTCTTAAGCAAGACGCAGCTCCTGCAATATTGTCACAGGCCCCGGTGCCGTCTTTGTAGTGGTGCAGGTCTCCGGGTAGGCTCGTGGCAATCATTTCCGCCTCAGCACCATCAGGCACCCTTAACATCGCGTGCGTTCCGCATCATCACTCGGATAGACTTGCAGTGACGATTGATTCCTGCAGTGCACGCCCACGACTGGGCCAGCTTCTACCCAGGGCGAGAAGCGGGCGCGTCAAGTCTCTCCCGACAAAAACATACCATCGATCTAGGTACACGCGTGCGAGGACCTCCAATCACACCACCATGCTGTACGACTGCCCTGTCAACTGCGGCGACCGCCGAATGCATGCGATGCATTCCTCCCCATTCTCGCGACTCTATCCTCACTTCGACATCATCAAGAAGTTCAGGCAGCAGCTAGAGATCCAGTTCAAGCGCTCCAAAGCTACATACGCACACTTTTCACTTACACTGTCCTACAGTAGGCTTGAAGACCAAGTAGCGAGTCGGACACGATCTATTACCTTCTGCACGGCGGGATAGCGTGGCCACCAGATAATTAGGAGCTTGAACAGGTGGTCTATAGATGTTCATACCTCTCGACTGGAAGAGCTTAACGTGGCCGGCACTTTTCGCAGCAGGGCGGTCACTCTCGTCGAGGCAGCAGAGTGGTACTCGTATCAAGGGTAACATCTCGGCAAGGCGCTTGAGATACCTGAAGCTGGCAGACCGCATATAAGCGTAAGCAGTGAAGAGCGCAGTGTATGTGGCGACAAAGAGCCTGCTGTATTGCAAGTCACATCCATACATGACTGATTTAGAAGGCCCTAAAGGAACGTCGAATACGAGGCGTTATGTGGTTCAAGTCCTTGTACGATAGTCCAAAGGCTCGCTAGGAGTCCTAGGACCTCCTGCCACGAACCGAATAGTGTTCTAGATTCAAACGAGTCTCAGAAATGAACTTCCGCTGCCTTAGCTCTGCTCTCTTGCCGAGGCCCTGCTGAAGTCACTCCGTCGCGGACCTCGCGGTCACTCTTTCAGTATAACCATCGGGACTGTCCCCAGAGTTCCTCGCATAGACTCAGCGCTGACCCATGCATATCGCCTCTAACATGGCCAACTCTTCCGGCGAAGATGGCCTTAACCTCTCCTCAATAATGCTGCTGTATGTGAAAGAGAGCAGATTGATGTAGCAGCTCGCATTACAGTTGAGACCTTCCCCAACGACTATCTTTGGAGTCAACAAGTCGCCAAACGAGTTACCAAGAACCGGAGGCCTAGAGGACTGGAGGTGGGAGAAGCAGGCTCGAACCCTCGTAGACAAAACATCAGGTTACCAGTACGTAGGCAATGCATAACTTCAGGCACGACCTCCTCCTCCACGAAATGTGGGCGTCGATATAGCACTCATACCTGGAGGAGAACACGAAGATCTTCGCAGTCGTCGAGGGCCGGAAGGCAAGCGAGAAATCGTTGAACCCCAGCGCATGCTATCCAAGAAAGCATCTCGACAGGGTTGAGTATGCAGACGTTGATGCGGAGTACGAAGTGTTGCAAGTCACGTGATCTCATCAGTCAGCAGAAAACTCTCCATATCCTCTCGTACTTGGCTACATAGATGATCAATACATCCTTTATTACAAAGAGCACGAGGACTCCGACTTCGACGAGAGCAGTATGTGATGACATGTTAATTGACATTGACTGAAGTTTAAGAGATAGCTACAGGCAGAAAAGGGGTATCTGTTGACTGATAATAAGCACGTGACGTATACACGCACAGCATGACCCGTAGGTTCGAGCAGCCGCATGAACCGCAAGTCTGAATGCAATCCAATAAAGCGTCCTTGTGTTTCACTGTCCTAGTGAGAAGATGTATCAATACCACAACAGCAGTGCTTGGTCGATGCAGATGGTGATGTGACGGGCGCGGGCTTGATGGGATCAATAGCGGGTCCGCGATCACGACGGCGCGACATCATACTAAGGCATGTGGCCAGTAAAGGGGCTCTGAACATCATTAGATTCTCACACTAAGAGACGCAAGTGTAGACTTCTTCGATCGGGCAGTGAGGTTACTTTGAGCGAGCAGCAGGGGTTAGCTGGAAGGTCAAACTTGTCGGCACGGGCGAGCGCCTCTGCGGTGGCGGAGACGTTTCCTGCAGCATCAGCCTCTTTCTTGAGCTCGGAGTCGACTGTGTAGCTTGTTAGCACGTTTCGAGTTGAGGAAGAGCAAGACGACGTACTTTTGTCCAAGACTTCCATCGACACATCAGGGTATAATGTCTTCAGCACCGAGCTGAAGTTCTGATACTTTAGTCGGTCCGCCTCGTCCAGGAAGTGGTAGTTGTCATCGTCGTCTTTTCGGACGGCATCCCGCAGACACCAGCCTTGCAGCATCCAGTTCGCAGACGGGTTGTCATCGTTGCGTGGGTTCATTCCATGCGCCAGGAATGCTGTGCGGAGATCACGAATGAAGCTCCCTCGGGAGACTTGACCTGCAGCCGTCTGCAGGATAGACTTGAAGACTTTTGCGGCGACGAGGTGAGGCTCGCGCCTCTTTGCCGTGCCGTCGCTGGCATCAGTATCCTTGTGCCAAGTCTTCTCGATGAGTGTCCTCGAGAAACAGTCAAAGCAGTGCAACTTCTGGTCAGGCAACGGATTTTGGCCACTGGGGACGAACGCGTCGAGGTTCTTTCGAATCCAATCGTCGTTCAATGGGCTCGAGTCTGGTGTGCCCTGATCGTCAGAGTTCATGCCTTCATCCTCCACTTCGTCATCCTCGTCGTCCTCGAACGGATCGAGGTTCACATCCTCGTCAGTCTCCTCTCGGAGCACCCGATGCATGCTGCAAGAACCGGGTCTGAAAAGCTACCCGAAGACTGCTCGACCGTGATCATGGTGGCCAGACTGGCAGCGATATGGCATATCACGCTCAAGCTCCTTCCCCAACTTGTCTCCATGGAGACTTAAGACTTGGGTGATGAAGGTGCGCTCAAGCAAGCGGCGAGCAGAACCATCGTGGAAGACTTTGGTAAGCTCCGTGAGGTACCGATCGAGCATCTCCCAAGAGACTTTGTCTGCGGCCATCCGAGTCCACGTTCGGTCATACCAGGTGTTGCTGGTCTCGCGAGCGCTCGGGTTCATATCCTCGAGGAGATGATTTCGAAGGAGAGACGTTAGCACAAACAGCTAGGCAGGTAGAGACTTAAGGAGGTGGCCGCATTTGTTGAGGAGACCAAGACCAGCCTTCAGCTGATTCGACTGGAAGTAAGTGTTGTTGCCACTTGATGAGACGTAATCATAGGCGACCGGAATGCCGTGAGACTCGTGAAGGAGGCGAAGTGTGTCGGCCAGCGTTGCGAATTTGGTCAGTGGTAAGCGCGCGCACTAGCAAAATCCTAGCCACTCGAGCTTCGAGATGAAAGCCCGGTTAACGAATGGACACTCCCTGAAGTCGATCCTGCGGACATTCTCGGCGCCTACCAGCCTCATGATGCACTCGCCCAAGACTTGGATGTTTTGATACTTCAGCGGTTCGCAATCGGTATTGTTGCCGCGAACTTGGACAGAAAGGCGTGTCCAATACTTTCCTTGACACCAGTTATGTTTGGTTGTTTAGGACTGTCGCATCTGCGCGCTGCTTGTCGCCGTGTTCAGGATAGTGGCTGCAATAGTGGCTTGGACAACATTTTGAAGAGCTGTAGAGCTGTTATGAGGGGTGGTGACTGGGTCCTGCGCTTGCTTCGTCGGACTCGCACGGCTACGTTGGGAGACGAGAGAAAAGCGGTTATGTTCTGAGCTAGTCCTTCATCGCCGACGTAGGTTTGTCTTATTTGGCGCGACATATTGATAAGTTGGTGTGTTGATGTTGTTCGGGAGGGCGCCAGCCAACACCCAGCCTTGGCGCTGGGTGGCGCTAGTGTTGGATAAAAGTGACAAACCTCAGTCGCAAGTTCCCATCACCTGCAATTTCCGAGCATCAACTCATTCAGTCTGCCGAAAAACTGCGAGGACACAAACGCATCCACGAACGTTCCGATCATTTATCTGCACGAATTCTGAAAGGACCACTCTCACGCGACCATGGAGGACGAAGATATGAGCGACTATTCTCGGCTGGGGACACTTCCAGATGAAGCCCAATTTGCCGAACCTGAAAACTACCATGAAATGGTGGACGGTCGTGACTTGACTGTTCTTCATAAGTCGTATCGCAAGCAAGACCGACCTTTGTTCAAGAACAAGGATGTCGTCAATACCAGTCTGTTGGAGAAGGTCCCGGCCATTATCCACATCCGTGATGAGAAGGGTTTGTGGTTCATGGGCGGCGACAACACGCAGAATACGTTCGGATCTATCATCGCGGAAACGGAGTCCAAGACCACAGAGCAGCCAATGGAAATAGAAGCATCCCCAAACGAGCCATCATCCCCAGGATCACTCCGAAAGGATTATGTCCACCTCCGCACTTCGGCAGACACCCAGTACCCTTCTTTCTGCATCATCATTGTTCGGGACGACGGGTCTGAGGTTCAGTACACCATCTTTGCGAAGGACATAGGAAAGGACAACGCTGGACAATACGGCGTCAAGTTCCTGAGCGGGACAGACGAAGACATGGGAAAGCACATCCCGATGGACGCTGAGGTTCAGGGCCTTTGGAACAGTCAGTCGTCATGGGAGACGAGGATCATCTTGTATGGACGCGACGTCAGGAAGCGGGCGACATGGACGAATCTGTCGAGTAAGACGCTAAGAGATATTTGAGACGACGCTCTAACGGGCAGAAAGCTCAGCGAAGTGGATTCGCTCATTGCTCGCCTCGACGGTGCCTTTGAGATTAGCATATATCGTGATTTGGGTTCGATGGGAAAGAGCAGCTCGTACCGAGAGGCTGTTCGCGAGCAGTATGAGCAGTTTGTGCTGTCCTCCATGTATGTCACCTTCCCCAGAGGAACATGGTGGTAGTGGCAGGATCAGACCGATGGCGAAGTCAACCTATTCGACTCAGCGTATCCATTCGACTACATTCCTCCTCCCCAATGGACGGTTCTGTCATGGAGCGTTCCATCAAACGACCACCGATACACGCCTTCTTCATGGTCCTCGCTCGAGTACCCTCCGCTCATGCCAGACTCGAATACGATGGCCTTTGGTCTACTTTTGGGCATCAATCGCGAGCGACAGAGTTTCGAGAGAATGGTAGCCAGCAGGGTTGAAAACAACTGGAACCAACAATTCCAGGCTAGTATGCTGGCGCATGACAAAGATCAGGAGATCTACATGATCAGTCTGTGGATCCCTGGAAAAGAAAGCAGTGAGGACTGGCAGACCATAATCCCAGAGCTTGAGACCCGCGTTAAAGTCATCGTCTTCTGGGGACAGCGGAAGTATACCTTCCATGGCGAAGTCATGGAGGATATTTTCGGAATCGGTGGGCATATCACATGCGGTGTCCGTGCCAAGGATTCGAGTATGCACAAACTGCACTTCTGGCAAGACAGGACAGTGGAAGCAGAGCTTGTGTTCGTAAGCGATGCCACTGCCTTCAACCGCTTCGAGAACACAGTACGCAAGATACGAAGCAGAGCTTGTGTTCGTAAGCGATGCCACTGCCTTCAACCGCTTCGAGAACACAGTACGCAAGATACGAGCAGGGCAGAAGCGGAGAAGCGGCTTCGACATTCCAGCTCTGATATTCAATAAGCCAGTCATGATCTAGGGACCAACTTGGCTCTCTCGGAACACCTCGCAGGAATTCTTGTCAAATGTGAGAAAGCTGTGTATTCGACACAAGTTTGATGCGACACAGACGAGAGTAGTCATGGACTCCATAGAATCTGTGGTGGGAGGAACGTTCGTGTGCGGCGCAGGAGGAACCGGAAAGACGGCGGTGGCGATGACAACAGCGGCAGCGCATATGTTCTGGAACAACGAAGGATTATCCTACTATCCAAAGCGCCGCATAGCGGTTACTGGACCTTCCAACGAGTCTGTGGACGAGGATTTGAGGCAACTTGTGCAAATTGCGGCGAGCGAGCGAGAATTACACGAGCTTGTTGCGGTTCGCTTCACAGGCGCAAACTATGGCAGAAGGGCACAACGCGCGAGGGCAGTACAGAGTGCCAGCGCAGAAGACGGCAACGAGGCCGAGGAGGGCGGAGAGCACGCAAACTCCGCTTTATACGATATGTTGAAGCGCGTCGTCGAGGACGATGGGGCGCACGACGCGGGATACGACTTTGAAGTCCAGAAAGAGGCGTGGATGGATAGAGTGTGTGGCACAGAAGGCCCTTGGAGGGAACACATCGATGAACTGCGAACATCGAGCGAGGTCTTCAGGCTAGTATCACAATGGGACACGATCAGAAGAAAGCAGCTCGGCAGATGCAAAAGGACCACCACCAGGCACTTTCGAAGATCTTTCTGAGCGAGGTCGTCGATATTGTATTCGTCACGTACGCCAGCTCTGCCCACGAAGCTTTGGAGCACTTCCCAGCAGAGGTCGTCTTCGTTGAGGATGCAGCCCAAGGCACAATTCTAGATGTTGCGACCGGATTAGCGACCTGGATGGAAACGCTCGAGCATGTCTTTCTTAGCGGAGATCACCAACAACTCCAATCCGGGGTCAGTTCCGAAGGCGAAAACGAGTGCTCCAAGATGCTCAAAGTGCCATTGTTTCAAAGGATGGTTGAAGACCCACTGAGAAGGTACGACTTCACTTTCGTCGATCACTGCTACGGATCAGCGCCGTACCTCACGTAGTCCCTACGCAAAACGGGTCCAGCCATCGTAAAAGTGTACTCGGACAGCGTGTTGAAGTAATTGTAGCCTATTAGTCAGATCGTGTATAGCACGCTCTCAAGAAGACCTACCTCCATAGAAGTCCATTGCCGCCACGGAGCAGGAAAGGCTAAGCTGTTCATGCTGCTGATACCCATAGAGGGATATCTTTCCAATCGTACAAGGGATCACATGTGGACACAGCGTAGCCAGTAGAAGAAGCGATTTTGAAGGACTTTGGTTCAACTTCTGATGAAGCCTTTCCACTCTTCAAGGGCTTCTACCAAGCTCGCTCGGCGGAGCGGATGAGTGGAGCGGACCACGAATGATTCACTTGGCAATATGTGCGGAATGACTTCACAGCGCGTTTGCCATTGAAAGCCAAAACAAGCACTCACTGGCGTCAGGCTTACGTACAGCTAACGGCGATCAAGCGTTCGGGCGACCATGCGTATCCCGCATCAAGCTCCGAGACTCCGAGGGGCGTTGAATTTTGCTCGGAAGGCGCTCGCCGGACTCATTGAAGATGTTGTCAGGGTGCGTTGCGAGTCTCGCGCCTTCGCGCTTTCTGCATTTCTAATACAAACAAAAACTAGCGAGAGCTCTTCCACTTTTGTCCCTGAGAATCTGCGCTCTTCGCCTTCACAGTATTTTAACCCATTGCCTGCATTGCTTGCGCTGTTATTGACATACCCGTTGCGCATCTCACCACGGTACTGTTTTGCATACAGAGCCTCTTCGCCTGCACGGCGTGACGTCTTTCCGGTCGAATCCGCTGTCGGGGAGCTTATCCATTGCTTACACGGACTTTTACTCTTTCTCGTCATCTTTCAGCTTGCGACTGGACTTGTACTTCACCTAGAAGCCTGTCAGGCACT
>JAWDJW010000113.1:0-10325 GCA_033119265.1 Coniosporium uncinatum
CCCTCAAGCCTCCCTCGCCATCCTTCACCCAACCTTGCTCTTCCTCGTCCTGGCGAGGCTGACCATTCTCCACGGCAGAACTCTCAGGCTCGTACCACGCGGCATACCCCAGCATCTTCATGCTTCCGTCCTCGTCCTTGATATCATCATCTACCGCGGCAATCGACCATGCTTTCGGCGCGGCAAGTCGGTCCCTAAGCATTCCAATGCGGAAGCGGTGCTGCTCGTCCGGATCAGATGGGTCGAACAAGCTTGGCGGGAAGAGTGCCTCTTGTAAGCCATCGTTTACAAAGGCACGTCGGTTGATCGAGTACATGGGCACTGCGAGGGAAGGATCTTGTACACGTATCAATTTGACAGGCATTTTTGATATCGTAGTTTTTAAAGTTCTTGCTTGTCGGATTGAAGAATGGCAGGAGAGTAGATAGAAGTATGTAGCTGTTGCCTAATGTGTCGCCCGATGAAATGGCGATCTTTCCCGCGCTATTTGACATCAGGTTTTGTCAATATGTTACATCCCCGTCAATGGCGTGAAGCTCGCTGTCGGAAGTGATGTGAATTCTCGGTGCTTGTAGATTAGTTTCGTTTGGCAACAATCTATTCTTGATGATAGATTGATATGCGTAATATTTGCTTACAAACCGAGAATACGGCGCTAGTCGAAAGAGGAACTTGACGGAAATCAGTTGGTCGATAAATCATACACGCGCTGATCAACCGAAGAGCGTGTGGAGCTACCCCTCTACATACAGTACGTCCGAGGCTTTGCGAGTCTAGGCATATCTGAACTGCTGCCGTGCCTGTCCCAAGATGGCTTCCTCGCTCTTACGAAGACATTGCGATCACCTGGCTAGGAAGCCTTCGGAGCTACGATGGCGCAGACACAAGATGCCGCGTTGACGAACAAGACGGTTGTGGGGAAGGGAAGCAAGGGAGAGACGATATACAAGTCGACCGTCAACATTGATTATCCGAAAGTGGACATCCTCACATTGCTCTTTGGTGAGTAGTCTGCTCGCTTCAATATCAATTGCCTTGTCGGTCGACTTATTGCTGTCTAGATTCGCCCCGATCCCTAGCGAAAGAAGACACCATCCTGCATGCCGACGCTGCGAACCCATCATCTTGCCTAACCAAAGCGCAATGCCGCACATATACACGCCGCTTCGCCCATACGCTCCGCAATCGCTACGGTATAGGCGCCAATGGCCCTAACCGCGACCTTGTCACCGTCATCTCATCCGGCTTATACTGTCTACCTCTGACCTTCTACGGCGTAGTGGCAGCTGGCGGAGTATCGAGTTGTGTCAGCGCCGCAAGCACACCTAAAGAGCTAGCAAGGCTGATACTCAGTGGCAAGAGCCGAGTGCTGATATGCAACAACGACACGCAAGAAGTCGCCGTAGCCGCAGCGCGAGAAGCCAAACTCCCTCTCGACCGCGTCCTGCTCCTCGAAGGCGGCGACAACATCACCCTGAAGACGGCATCCACCGGCTCCAACGTCCTCGGCGTGCAGGAACTCGACTGGCAGCGCATCACCTCCCCCCAGGCCCTAGACGACAGCCTCGTCTGCCTCATCTACTCCTCCGGAACCACCGGCCTTCCCAAGGGCGTCCAGCTCTCCCACACCAACCTCGTCTCCCAAGTCACCATCTCCTGCGACCCGTGGCGCGCCCAGCTCGATAAGCGCAACCCCGGATGGCAGGTCCGCACACTCGCCCACCTCCCCGTCGCGCACATTGCAGGCCTGCAAGGCTATCTCGTCAACCCATTCTACATGGGCGGCACTACGTATTGGATGCCGCGCTTCAACTGGACTGACTTCCTATCGTACAACAAGCTGTACAAGATAACGTACTTTTTCACCGTGCCGCCCATCTGGCTGCTCATCGCCAAGTCGGCCGAAGTGACGGACCACTTTGACGACCTCATGACTGCGATATCCGGCGCGGCGCCGCTGGGCCGTGAAACGCAGTTGGCGGCCAGCAAGAAGCTAGGGAAGAAGTACGGCGGCATCGTGATTGCGCAGACGTGGGGGCTGAGCGAGACGACGGGGTCGACGACCATATTGCCGTATGGAGAGCAGGATCTTACGGGCTCGGTGTCGAAGCTGCTCGCTAGTACGGCAGCTAGGATCGTGGATGATGAGGGGAGGGATGTCGAGGTGGGGAAGGCGGGGGAGATTTGGGTCAAGGGGCCCATTGTGTTCAAAGGGTATTATGAAAACGACGCTGCGAACAAGGAGGCTTTTAGCGAGGATGGATGGTTCTGCACCGGGGATATCGGATTGTTTGACGAAAGCACTGGACTTTTTTATATTGTGGACAGGAAAAAGGTGTGTATGCTCGGGAACACGTTTCGACTGACAAAGTTACAAAAGAGGGGCAGTGTTACAATGAGGCCATGCTAACGTACCGGGGCGTAACAGGAACTCATCAAATACAAAGGCCTCCAAGTCGCCCCCGCCGAGCTCGAAGCGCTCCTCATCTCCCACCCCAAAATCCTCGACGCGGCCGTCATCGGCGTCGACATCGCCGAAGGCACCGAAGCTCCTCGCGCTTACGTCGTCGTCGATCCGAAGAGTGGGATGGATGAGGCCAACATCAAGCAGTTTGTCAAGGAGAACGTGGCGGGTCATAAGCAATTGAGAGGTGGGGTTGTGTTTGTCGAGGCGGTTCCAAAGAGTCCGTCCGGCAAGATTCTAAGGAAGGATCTGAGGGAGGCGGCGAGGAGGGAGGGGAAGGCGAAGCTGTAGGGTAGTATGTTGGATACCAACTCGTTTTTTACATCATTCTACTCTTTCATCTTCACAAGCTATTGGCATGTGGTGCAGCCAAGGCCAATTCATTCACTTCTGGTTCAAGCTGAGAGGTGCGGATCGAGTCCACGCGCTTCAGTCAATTGCAGGCTACTAACTGGGTCTCCGCGCAATACATACGTATCTCATGCGGGAAGACGAATGTCCACAGACGTGGAGACTGGCACTGTCTTGCTTCAGTAGATTGTTGAAGCATCGTCGGCAGGCCGCTCACCGGCCTGGAATGATCATTCACGGCTTAGCCGAGAGAGGTAGGCGTCGTCACTTAAGTATGGGCTTAACCTTGCTCAAAGGCTCTACATAACGATGGGTTTCGATACAAGTCTTATATCTGGACCGCACGAGGGTGCGAGTAGAGCGAACGATGACTCAGCTTTGCTTCAGGCGTAGCGTCCAAGAGCCCATTCCAGGCGTTTATTCATTTGACGGCCTCTGCTGACATCTTGTGGCATGGTATAGAGTCACGCGCGACCGCGAATACAAGCTTACGCTCGGTTCAAGTGTTTGTCCGAAAGCTGTTTGTGATCATCCGACAGCATGTCTTGGTCATTCAGGCCTTGGATTGAACGAGCTGCGAGCCCCGATACTGGACTCGCGACTGTCTTGATTGGAATCCACCTGTTCCTCATGGCGGTGGACGATTGCTTTCAGGTCGTACGAGGTTGTGATTGTGTCAAATTGTTGTACAAGCGTAACTTGGTTGATGGGAGATGTGAGAGATGAAAATGATGAAAGCCGTCGTCTTCAAGGCTGTGGACGAGCGACGTCATGTAAGCGCCCACTGTCAACAAACAGCGCCTGCTGCCTGGCGCAACACCACCTCATTCCCAGCTACAGGACCTAGACCTCCGTTCTTCTCCTTCAATCTGACTCATCCATACTTCTCAGACCAGTCTCTCCTGCTCTTTCGTCGTCGACAGACGCCGTCATGAAGAACCTCTTCTTGATCGGCATCCAGGTCCTGAGCGCAGTGTCTGCAGCTGCGATCGAGCCCCGACCTCACCACTTAACTCCACGCTTGACTATCTCCGCACAAGCTGCGGCAAGTCCAGATCCGTTGAAGCCGGCCTATTTCCTCACTTCAGTCACTCCGCTCACCGATCAGGAGCTCGAGAATGTGCTTCCGCGCATATGGCTCAATTGCCTAGCATGTCAGCTTATTGACCAAGGCCATACCTGCTTCAAGACGATGAGCCGCTGAAAACATGGTGACGGACCATCTCTACCTCTGGAATCCTTCTTTCTACTCCGATTTGTGCAGCCAGGATGCCTCTTTGAGTGACTGGTTTGTCGGCAAGTACGCCTGTACCATTGAGCCACAGGCTCCACAGCATTCTCTCGAGCGCAATCTCTCATCTTTGTTGGCACATCCTGCGGCTACTCCTGGTTCCGCAATATCCACGTCCGCCAACGCCTGCGTAGCTCCGCTCTGTGTGCTCACATAACTGTTTGCCTACTCACGACTGGACCGCTGTGATTACGATCTCATTCAAGCGGTCGACACATGCTCCACAGTTCTGGGCCGCAGCAATTTGAGCAAGGGAAATCTCTACTTCTGGAATCTACTATTCACCTCGGATCTGTGCGATGGCAATGCTTCTTTGAGCGAAGAATTTGTCTACAGGTACTTCTGTGTAAGGTCCAGCAGCTACCTCGTCCCCAGTCTCGGTCAACAAGCGTCAGACTGGCACTCATCCAGAGCCTCTTCTCCCAATGACTCTTAAGAACTGCGCGCACTATCGCCTCATCACCGCCAATGATACCTGCGCGTTTATCGAGAGTATTTATGGCATCAGCGCTAGCACTTTTTATCTCAACAACCGCGGAATCAACCATGACTGCGACAGTCAACGTGGTGATTAGGACTGCCTTCGGAATGGCTTCTATTTCTGGGCCAATAGCTCGAACCAGTCTCCGCTACCCAAAAACAGCACAGTCACCTTCAGTACCTCCAGCTTCACGACTAGCACACTCACCGTAAGTACAACATGATCATCTCCTACGCAGCTCCAGACCCGCCTCTTCCACGCCCGCAATGCTCGAGCCCACAAACACCATCGACGACCCAACTACGCGGATCCTATTTTCCGTGGAAACCAAGAGAGGGCACAGTACGGCAGACTTGAGAAAGCGGTCAAGATGAATCAATTCCCAACCCTAACCC
Organism: Coniosporium uncinatum; assembly: GCA_033119265.1. Taxonomy (NCBI): domain Eukaryota; kingdom Fungi; phylum Ascomycota; class Dothideomycetes; genus Coniosporium; species Coniosporium uncinatum. The sequence goes on from JAWDJW010000113.1 coordinate 4,983, forward strand.
CCATCCCTCTCAGTCTACGTTGCTTTTCCCCCCTATGTCGTGAAGCCCACCAAGGACATTCCATACTCCACAATAGAGAAGACAAAGTCCAATCACGCGTAAGAGCTTGCGTGTCGTGCTCTCAGAACAAGCCAAACGAGCATGCCCGCTCCATTCCCCTCGCCACTTCCTCGAGAACGCGGCACTTGCGACCAGCTGCGGTAGGCGCCGTAGAGTGCGATGGGTGAGACTGCCCGCGTTTTAGTGCTGGTGCCTTTCCATGAGCTTGGGACTGAGTTACTTACGGAGTAGCACCTTCCGGCGTGTAGGAGTGAGGAGGCCGCGGAGCATGATTTGTATTATCTTGTAGGTGTATCTCGATTTTTAGGTGAGAGGATGGTTGAGTGAGATTGGTCGCGTAGGTATGGAGTTCGTGAAAGGATGCGACTGTGGAGGTAAGTTGTTTGACGGGGATAGTAAGTGGTGATTTTCGAACCGTGGTTGAGGCCCAGAGGTGGCAGCACTTGCTGACCGTACAGAGAGTGAACACTGCAACAGATTTCGAGCCTTGGAAAGCGTCGCACATGACTGGAGGCCGTGATGATATATGAGATGATTACTGATACAAGGAACGGAAAGTGTCCATTGTAAATGTATAGCATAGAGCCGCAGGAGGGGTTGACGAGGTAAGTTCAGGATGGTGCTGTAGTAGGATGAATGGAGTCCGCCAGTTTACTGCGATACACTTCTCGCTCGGACAGCTCCACACTCTGACGAAAAGTAAGAGTGCTTTAGCAAGCGCATATTCAGGTGCTCTACAACATGCTTGAACTCAACTACGCTGTCGAAAACTAAGAGCGACATTGGAGCATCCACATGACGCGAGAGAATGCTCGATCACGAACCCAGGATCGGTTCATCCATAGTCTCAGGATACTGAACCGCAGTTTTAGCCCTGAAAGCGGCTGACGAAGATTGGGAACTTCCGATCTGGACTTTTAGCGGTGAAAAGTCGACTCCAGACGCGGAGCGAGCAACGTTCGCGACTTGTGCGTCGTAAATCTGATGTTGTGCCATAATGAGCATTGAAGACTAGATGATGATTTCTACCACGAGGCTGAGGTGCATGTTGCGAATTTAGGAACTGCGGTCTGGAGCGAGCGTGCAGTGGATTGCCAGGTGAGAAAACGGACAACCAAACAACCTTGAAACACGCAGTGTTTTCAAAGTTTCAGAAACATACATTGCTTTGTTGTCGGCCAACATGAACACCTTAAACTCAAAGAGTAGTGGAACAATCGTACAAACGGATGAACACCGGCAGTCAGCACTTGCCTCCCAGCCAATCTCTACCCCATAATTACCTCATATACAGAACATAGTCCCTGGTTCGTCGCGCAACAGGCTGGATTGATGACATCGTATAATCGACGCAATCGGTCTTCGAGCGTATTCACTACATTCTTGTCGATGGCATCTCGTCATCACGCGCCTGCCATCTCCCAAGTCACGACGAGAAGCACAAGACAATCCGGACTGTGCTCAGTGGCTCCAGGATAGTTCTTGATCCAGTTTTCGAAAATGTTTCATGCTACGACTCCGGAGGCGACACGACGCCGCGATTTCAGCCGCTTACCCTTGTATAATGCGAAAGCAGAAGAGTCTACTCAGCGAGAAAGTCCTGGCTTGATGGAAGTACCTAAGCAGGGCGACTGCGGAGGATGAGGTCTGACCTCGCACAATAGTTTGTGCTCTGACTGTTTAAACGCGGGATCACTGTAGGAGTGAGGGTGAGATTTGGTTCGGGCTGGTGTATCTCGGTAGGGGTGCTTCGAAGCGGACGTGCACTGATTCAACGGATACATTGTGAGCTTGATGCGGAGTATGTCGGCATAGGCATACGTTTGGAAGCAGGAGTAAGCTTAGTGATATGTCGGCGGCACATGTGCAGGTCGCTGATATCAGACCGATGACGCTTACGTTTACGGCGAGTAAAGAAATGAGTTTGGATAGCCGGAGGAGCTAGCGTACGCGGCAAAGTAATAGATACTTGATGTGTTATACCTTACTCGGAGTGATTTTCTCCCTGAGGCTTCCAGATTAGCGCAGTTAAGCTGTATCTGCCCTCAAGAAAGTCAAGCCTTTCCAGCTCCTTGAACCCGCACTTCTTGTACAAACCTACGGCAGCCGGAGAGGCTTCGGTCTATGCAGGCACACCTTCCTTTTGGGCCTGCTCTACGCCCCACATTACGAGCTGTTTCGCTAGGCCTTTGCCTTGCCACTCCGGGTGCGTACCCAGTGAGCCTAGGTCTGCGCAGGTCAGGTACCCACGTTAGTTGATGTACAAGGTAAGGAAGGCTGCAAGCAGATCCAAAGAGATTACTGAAATATTGAGACTCGGAAGAGGGTTACTTGTGTGACCTTTCGTCAGCTTCAAGCGGTCAGGAGAACGCCATTGAGTAACGAGGAACGGTCTTGCTTAAACTACGAAGACCTGCAGGAACAGAATACGACGAGGCTGGCTTACTGTACGAAGAAGAGGCCAACTTACACCAGACGCTGTTTGCATCGGTCCCGAGCACTCGACGTTTCATCGCATCGAGTTCCTCGCCGACATGGTGGTGCAACTCGACGTTCATACCTTTCGGCAAGCCGCCAGTCTTCTGAGCTTCTCGTGCCTCTGAAGGATCTGTTTCTGTGGTTTTTGTAGCAGGGTCCTGCCATGCTGCACCGTTCGGCTCTGCCCACCCCGCAAAACCAATGACTCCGTCATCTCCTTGCTCATCTCGGATGAGAAGGAAATGCGTTCCTGGGGTCGGGATTCGTACACGCAATCTCGCCAAGCGGAACTCCTTTTCGTCTGCTTCATCAACTTCCGATGGTGGGCAGACAGCCTTGGCAAGGGCATCGTTGACGAAAGCTGCTCGCCCGCAGGCAGCTAACTCTTCTACGTCCGCTAGGGAAGCCTGCTGAATCCGGTAAGCTGTCATTGATCCTTGCAAGCGGTTCGTGACTGCAAGCGAGCAGGATGCCAGTAAGGCGCTGAGCTGTACGGCCTCACGAGAAACGTTATCTGTCAGTGATGATCCGAGGCTCGCTGAGGCGAAGCAAAGAAGCAAAGCGCAGCGCAGCACAGCTACGCAATGGTTGCGGTTCTAGGGACTTTGCCAAACTCGGCAGAGGCGTGAACGGTGTAGCCTGTCGGCGTTTTCTGGATTCTGAAGCGTGGAAGTGATGTTGTACATAGGTGGCTGGAGGGCGCAATATTGGCGCCAGGGGCGGCGGAGAGCTTGGATGCGCCAAGCTTTGCACAGCTCCTTGGAACTTTATTGCTTGAACCAACATTCATGGAGCCATGACCAATGTCCAGGTCCAAGATCATGACACAGACCGCGCGAGAAGACACTGTATGCAAGGACCTAATGTTGCTCATCGTCTGTAATATCCGGTTGCTGTGGAGTTCTGCTATCAACAAGTCCGACGATTGAGAGCTAGAGGATATCCACAGCTGTCCACGGCTACAGTATCGTCCATGGATCATCCTCCGCGGGCTGTCATCACAAAGACCTATCCAGGCCTGGCTTAACGTTCGAATCAGCATAAACTGCAGCTGATGCCTTTGCGGAAGCAGTCGGGAAAAATCAGTCTGACGAGCGTGCTCTATTCCGCATTGATAAAGCGTCACTCTCCGAATCCCATCCCGACGCGGGGAGGGAGAGTGACGGCTTTGGTTCGGCCTTGGCGTCCAGTGGGAAACCCTTACTACAGACTCCGACCTCCCGACGTCCACTCTCCCCACCCGACCCCAGACCTCCACCTGTCAACGCTCGAAGCTCTCACACGTTACAGGCGTTCGTTGATGGTCCTTTATCAACAGACATGCAAGCTCCAGCGTCGTGGCGTCCCAAGTGCTTGCTAGCTGCTTCAAATACGGTACGCCTTTTCAGGCACGCGCTGGACGGCTACAATGAACGTGCCTCAGTCTCCGAAGCTAATTGTAGGGCTCCCATTCCACTGCAAGGCTCGTGAGGTAGCGGGCTGAAAACGACTTTTGAAATTGCATCACTGTCACTGGCAGCTCACACTGTTCTCTCCTGCTTTGAAGAACCATCGTCATCGCTCCTAGCTAACCTTTTCAATGTCTCGTCGTTACAATTTCTCCGTCAGTTTCACAGTCCAATGTCTGAAACCGATCCCGACAGGATGCCCGAAAAATGATCTGGCACATCTTGCATTCGACCTTGTTTCCGCCGTACATGTGTCTGCAGTCTGTAATTACCTTGCCGCATCGCAGCCATCGCCGCTCTCGGCTTCCCGCTGCCTTGACTAACAACTTCAACGGTCGCTGCCCGGCCTTACGATCGTGCTAGCCACTTTTGCGGCTAGTACCCCGCTCCCTACGTCTCATGGTGCCATGGCGTCGATAGACGAAGCGTCTTCGTGGAAGTTCGTGCGACTTGGAGCAGCTCTCGAACCCTGCGTTGTACCTGCAGCCAAGGGCTGTGGTAGGCGGAAAATCACCGCTAGCAGGCGCGTGGAGATCGTCATGCTCCACAACAGCACCGATAGACTGACGAACTAATTTACATACGACGCCTCCTTTGACACGTTGTGACTAGATACGAGATAACTTATCGCTTGCCCCGCAAAGTCCAAGCGCGTCTAACTTGGAAGATGACACCAGTCAGGGTCTCTCTGGCTGGGCGCCTACATATATCAGGTTCGGTCTCTTAACCCCACCCTCCCTCTGTCACTCATCCTTCCACCTCAAATACACCTAGACTTGAACATTGCCCGACAGCCCATCATGCTTCTCAAACAGCAGTTGCCCGCTCAGGATCCTACCGTTGTCATTTCACCCAAGACTGCTGCTAGCGAGTCACAGTCGTGGGCTGCATCTTTTCACGTTGGAGATGCTTCTAAGGTTGCCCAAGAGCATAAGCATCACAGCAATGTCAAGGAACTCTGGGTCAGCGAATGGCGGGAACACTGTCAAAAAAGCATCTACCCGTTCAACCAAGGCGGCCAAATCTCAGATTTCGAACCCATATTCAAGTCCATGGCCGAGGTACACCACACCATGTCAACGTGAGAAACCATCTGCTAATCCATCGTAGAAAGGCGTGAACGATCCTTTCGATGAAGCATGGCCGACAGAGTTCTTGCCCCACATTCGCAGCCTGCTCTACCAAGCGCATGAGATGCTAGACACAGAAGAGACCCGCGCCTCTCGAGCCTCGCGCTCTAATTCCATGGTCTCTTCCCCCAATACACAATCCCGACGGTCCAGCTTGAATTTCACGGACAGCGTTTTCTCGAAACCCAGGGAAGCAGAAGCCTCTTCGATCTCGTCAGTATCACTGC
>JAWDJW010000114.1:0-10285 GCA_033119265.1 Coniosporium uncinatum
TCCATCCTCGAGCAGACCGCTCTGCAACCACAAGCCGCGCCCACCATGCCTCCACAACCCCCACAATCAGTACAGCCGCCTATGCCACCCCAGCAGCAACACCAACAGCAACAATATCCAGGCTACCCACCACAATTCCAGCACCAGCAACCAGTACCTACACCACCAGTCGGCATGAATCCGTATCAGCCACCCCCACCGCAACAACAAGCACCGCCTCCTCAGCAGCAGCAGCAGCAGGCTCTCGCGCCGATGCCGATGCCGAACCTGACGCCGGAGATGATTAGAGGACTGATGGGCATGTCGCAGGCGCAGATTGATGCGCTGGGGCCCGTGGAGAGGGGGCAGATTATGGCGTTGAGACAGCAGTTGCAGGGGATGATGGGGGGGCAGCAGGGGTATTGAGTTCTTTGGTGGATACCCGCTGTGAGATCTATCCAGAGTGCGCTGCTGCAAGAAGTGAAGGCGCAGGGACTGGTATGTGGTTGAATCAGGGAATTTGGGTGTTTCTCAGGAGTCGGAGCAAGGTGGTGTGCATACCTACTTTTGCTGGACATGGGTTAAGCTGCTGAGTCGGCGAAGGCAATTCAATATGCTGAGCGTGCATGAAGCGAGTCCGAGAGGGACATCCGGGTAGGGACGCTGGATCGGAACCCTGTTGGGATGAGATGGTCGGTACCCAGAAACTGCCCGTGGTGAATACAATGATCAACACGCTGCAATAGCTTTTCAATAAGATTCGTGAGATGTAGCCTACTCTATCTACTTTGTTGTAACTGTGGGATCTGTGTCGTATTGGCTTTCTGCTTGTAGCGCTTGTAGCATGGGCTGTGTGCTCAAGCGACGAGGATTGGTAGGCAAAAGAGCATCACGTGAAGCTCGATGCTCGTGACGGGTTATGTAATCATTGCCCTTGCGACTTCTCGAAATGATACCGCTTGCTGCAACACTCATTATTGCCGTCGTCTGCGCCGTCCACCATGATGTACAAGTCCGTTGTGATGGCCTCGAAAAAGCTCCCGTCTATGTCCGACCGAACAAGCTTGCGGATTCTTGTTGCGATCTTCCGTAGTGTTCCATTCGACTCCCTCTCGCCTGGACTACTCTCTGAAGGTATCCCCTTCCAAGATGACGCCTCTCACCATATTCATTGTCGCGGCATGCTCTCACGAGAAGTCTCTTCTCCTGGCTGAGACTGATGAGCAAGTCTTCTCCAGGAGCAGAATAAGAAAGTTCAGCGGATGGAACCTGTGATGGAGAATCCGTTGGTGTCTGTTGATCGATAGCTGATGATTTCTCTTCAAGGAGCTTTATTACTCGCTCGCAGTTCTCGCCTCTGCTGTACGAGTGTTTGTCCTTTTTCTGTTCTGCCCTCATCAGCGGCGTGTCTCCATTGTTGTCCCTCGAGTTCAGTTTGGCGTTTTGCTTGATCAACAGCTTCACTTCTCGCCAGTGACCTTCGGATGCCGCCCACGAAAGCGGTGTTCGACCGTTCTTATCTACAGAGTCGGCTTTGGCGCCGCGCTCGATGAGTAGTTCCGCTACATTTGCGCCATTCAGACGAATCAGACCTACTGCCGCCCATGACAGCGGTGTACGACCGTGCTTGTCTACCGACTCGGCATTAGCGCCGCACTCGATGAGTAGCTTTGCTACTTCTACACTTGACTCCTACAACAATGGTGTTCGACCGCTCTCATCCTTTGAATCTGCCTCGACGTCGGCTCGCTCGCCTAATAGCTTTACGATCGCCTCGCGGCCATCTAGTACCGCCAAGTGTAGCGACGTGTGGTAGTGTGAATCTCTGATGCCAGCTTCGACCGCCTCACCGTGCTGCTCAGTTTGTAAAAGCATTGTATTACGTACGGCAACCCCTCAATCGCCGACAGATGCAATCCTATTATTAGCCAATTGGATTTCAATTCGGGGACGAAGCTTTTACGCGCCGACTTGTTTCTGCCGTAGTGGGATGTCTGAGTAATGATTTGAGTAGCACAGTGCACTAACTCATCGTCTCGTAGAAACACTGCTGCGACCTTACAGACTGTTTTCTCGACCGGCTTAACATGGTCTGCCCAGTATAGTGCTGCATATTGAAAAAGCACATTGTCTTGGATCATTTGCCTGATCGCATCCCAGTCCTCGTACCAATCTCTATCCCGGCCCCTGTCCTTGGCCCATCGTTCGCAGAACGGCGACCGGCTCGGAATACATCGTACGGAACATAAGTCAAGCACGCCGATGCTATTTCCTCTCGAGGGTCCGGTTTCCATTTCATAAAGCCAAACTCGAGGTAGTCCTGAGTAGTATAGTGCCCAAGGCGTACGATGTCGCTAACCCCATCGACGACGTCCAGCCCCGAACACATCGACACTACAGTATCAATGTCCGGGATGTTGTCAATGTCTAGCTCTTGTTTACCGAGTTCCACTGCCAGAGCGTGACACAGCTCGCCTGTAGTAAGCGGTCGAATGGCAAAGGTAACTTAGGCCAGAGTTCGCTTCGCAAGAGTCGATTTGCGAGGAAGCTGGCCTTGAATACGATCGAGGGCTTTCTCGTATGCATCGTTGTATGCTTCCTCGGGTGTCATTGAGCCCTTGCGCATTGCGGCAAGCATGTCAAGAACATCTTTACTTGTGTTCGTATTGAATAGCGAGTCAACGTAGAGACGAGCTAGAAGAAACCTACTACATGTTAGGACGCCAAACCATCTCATAGGATGTTGACCACTTACATTCCATCAACTGCATCGCTGACCTCCTCCTTTATCTTGACCTCAAGAAGCTGGACATACTTTGGAAACTCGGGAATCCGGCCTGCGATGTAGTTCTCAACATCTTTCTTGCTGGCTCGGACTTCTAGTCTAGGTGCTGACTTGAAGTCCTGGATGATGGCTGGGATGAATCGTGTGGTAACCATGAGACGCACGTCGGTCCTCGTCTGCAGGTCCGAGAGCTTACCAAAGACTTGTTTACGCACGATACCTCGGTCTTCAGGTTCGTCCAGCGCGTCCACTACGATATATGTTCTTGAACAGGACTTACAGACTCGTTCGAGTAAATTGACAATTTCCCGGACCGAAGGCCGAGTGCTTCGTCCCCGGTGGAAGTTGTACAGCCGTTCCACAGGCTCTGCGAGATGTATACGATGCCGTACCATCTGCAATGGCGATGGCCGTCATCATAGTCTTACCGGCTCCCGGCATCCCAGGGCAGAGCAACGTGCTGTGATCCTTGTCTTGTCCCTGTACCCATTCCGTATACTGATTTGATCCCAAAAACCAGTCTCCAGTATCTGCCTGTCGGGTTTTGATGATGTCGTTATGCTGAGCTGCAAAGTCCGTTGGCGACAACCAGTTCATCATGATCTGATGCTGTTGCATTCTCTGAGCGTCCCACTGATGGTTCTGGACACCTCGAATAACCACAACATTCGCCTGTATACTGGGTAGTTCTTCCGCACGAATGCTGTGTCCTTTCTGATTGCTTGGAAGAGTTTACTGTAGTAATACGGGTAAGCTAGAGCTCACTGCTATGCTCGGAGCTGACCATTGCAATCCATTCCACTTGCAACAATATTTCCGGAATAACTCACAAATGGTCCGTCTGGAGCGCAATGTCAATAAGACTCTTCAAACGCTCTATGCTGTCTAAGACAGTATCAACCTCGGCCTTGACATGGGCCTAAGTAAGAGCCTTGACGACTTTTCGCATTCCTGTGACAGGCTCCACTTTCTTGAGTAGTGCCTCAAGCGCCAGTTTGTATTGAACCAAAGGGCCATCACCTACAGCAAGACTGCGCACTGAATCATACCATGCCTCGCCAGACCCGGATTCGTACAAGCGGCCATTCAATCGGTATAATAGTGCAAGGGAGTTGGTCAATTCCGCCAAACACGTTCGGTATGCTTAGGGGCCGTCTTTCACATCTTTTAAGTACTTGATGACCTCGTTCACGGCTCCCACGACCGCGATGACGGCGGCGGAGATGCTGAGCGGGTGCGCCATAGCATGCAGCTGGAGTGGAAGGAGCAGACGTTGGCTCTCGGATGTTGGCAGTGGTGAAAAGGCACGGGGATAAGGCTATTCATCAGAGGTTGGCAGCACTTGGATAAGTGATGTGCTGAACGGGGAAAACATCGGACTGCGTATCAAGAGCCGGGAACGTGGTGTCTGCAATCACGACACGAAATGCTCTTGCTTTGGAGCGACTCTCCATTATATCAGATGGCGATGCGTTCTCAAGGCTGAGTCTGAGCCTTAGGTGGGCGGTGTTTGCTGCACGAACTCGGCCCCCAGCATCTAGTACATCTTCGTCATCCGACAGGGGCCACGGTTCGTCCATGTCCAGTCTTTTGGCTACACGAGCGACGACGAGAAGAGTCAAATTCGTGTTGTGTATGACTTGTGCGGTATCATGTTTTCAGCTGCAGAATTATCAGACGGTCCTTTATTGTAGAAGCTCCTCCATGGACAGTGATGCTTTACGGGGTACTCGCACGTCGACTCGCATCCTCGCTAGTAAAATATCCAGGCTTGACCTCCGGAACATGCTGCTCCTACTCTGTCGCGGTTCTTTGACATGCTGGATAACAGGTGCTATGGGGAGATATTCAGATAAAAATAAGGCAACTGGATTTTTTTAAATCAGAACGCAACTGAGTCCGTCTTATCATTCCGCTCCGTATCCCGTGGAACAAACTACCTTACGGCTCTATCCGTCCCGTCGGGCCCCAGCCACCGACACACGTGCCACACCATCTTTCCGTCCCGTGTTCGGCTAACCCGCGCGGGATGATGATCCCTGTGCCAACTCACTCGAGCTGCGCGCTCACCTCCATCTTTTGCCGCACAACCTCTGCAGAGCCCAGCGAGAGAGAGCATCGCTGTCGCGCTGTCTGAAAGTTGAGCCTTGAAGACGTCGAATTAACCGGCTATCATCTGTATAAAGTCACGAACATCACGACTCTGACGGACTTTGCGCACATCTTTTTCGAGATACCCTGGAGCTAGCCCGTCCGCACTGTTTAGCAAACACAGGCGACAACAACCACTATACACACACGACGAACGAAATCGATCGGACTGCGACCACATCCCACGAGTGCACGTGCGTGAGCAAGCGCGATTTCCACTCACTTAGAAATCAAATCTGAAAGACTATTATCACATCTATCTACCCTACAAACGATACAACAGGGATAATGTGGACGCGAAAATCCCACAAAGACGACCGCGACGACGACGCGGCGTCAACAATAAGCAAGAGCAGTCGGCGCAGAGACAAGGACAAGGACAGAGAGTCGAGCAATAGCAAGGACCGCAACAGCGAACCACCACCTCCAGCATCTTCATCGTCGTCCTCGAAACGCCGGTCTGAGTCTATGGTCAGTTCCTCGACTCCGCGCACACAAGAGCGTCGGGAGGAGAGGCGGGAACCGAGGGAGCGGAATACATATCCGACACCTACTGCGCCGAGTGAGGTTGGGAGTGAGAGGACGTATGCTACGGCGTCGAGTTCCACTGAGCAAGGGCGGGTGAGAGGCGCGGCTGGGGATGGTATGGGGTGGGATGTCCCTGCCAAAGCTATCTCAGGTGGGGACGTCGATGGACCGAGATCGAGGAGCGAGCGGAAGGAGCGGAGATATAGAGATGAGCGGGAGGAGAGTCGAGAGAGGAAGGAGAGGGCGGCGAGGAAAGAGGAGAAGAAGATGAGACGTGAGCGTGAGGGGAGCCGAGATCGCGATGATGATAAGAGGGAGAGGGAGAGGGAGAGGAGGAGGGAGTCTAAGCGAGGGATTGACGATGATGAGGAAAAGAAGAAGCGGAAGAGCCGGTCAGAGGATGAGTACGGTACAACGCGAGCTGATCCTACATCGGCAGTCCGACCCGAAAGGACAGACTCCTACCACGCGCCTCATCTCTCTGCGCAAATCTCCTCGCAATTTCCAGGCCAGGACCCTTCAAATTTCGAACCCTCAGCCTTCGACAACCCGTTCGGTGCCGCGGCGGACTACTACGCGGACCAAGGGGAGAGTGTGCACCACCAACCTGGCGTGAGGCCGTTGACACCAAATCTCACTGCCAATGCGGATCCGCATCTTGCTGCGCCGTCGGCGAGTCCACATCCAGTGCAGGATACTGGCGCTGGTGCTGCGGCGGAGTTCTACGGTGCGCCGATTATGCCGGGTGGTTTCACTGAGGAGCCAGCGCCGATGAAGCCATCGCGGCCATCTGAAGCCAAGCCAAGTAAGCCAGGTAAATTGAGTAGCTCAAGCAAGCACGACAGCGCTGGTGTTGGGAGTGCAGCGACGATGGCTGCTGGTGCTGCACTAGGTTATGCGCTCGGTCACGGCGGAAATGCGTCGCAGTCCTCCTCGATGAACGTGTACGACGGGAGTTATGCTACGTCGTCATACCATCAACAACATCAACAACAAAGCGCAAACGTATCGTCCTCATATCATGTGGCAAATGCGAGCGGCTATGGACTCGGCGGATCATCTTCCGCGCCTCAGATACCGACGCTAGGCAGCTACGCGGCCTCCATACCCTCATCTCATAGACCGTCAAAGAAGGAGAAAGACAAGAAACACGCACACGGTAAGAACCCCTCCTATTCTGCTGACTCTCACACAGCAGGTTACGCGACCGCCGCTGGACTCGCTGCCGGCGCGTACGGTATCCATGAGTATGACAAGCACAAGCACGACCATAAGCACGAGCGACCAGGCTACGAGCATCAAAACTCCTCTTATACAACCGCCACGAACGTCGGCGCAGGGAATGCAGGAGGCTACGCGTCCCGACCTTCTCGCCCCTCCAATAACAACATCCCTTCCAACAACGCTTTTCCTTCCAACCAACACCAGTCGCGTCCCTCACCGTACTACATAGCAGGCGGGAGCTACTACGGCCCCTCGGGCCTCGGCATGCAGCAGCGACAGCAACATAAGGGTCCGCTAGGTAAGCTGAGCGATTGGTGGAAAGACTATGAGGATGTAAGGAAGATGGAAGAGTATACGGAGTATATCGGCGTCTGTAGAGGGTGCTTTGAGGAGGGGAGCGGGTTGGGCGATGCGCCTAGACAGCATCATTATCATGGGCGTGGGCAGGGGAAACGGAAGAGGCGGGACGGAGAGGGATATAGGATGAGGAGTTCGGAGAGTGTGAATAGAGTTGGGCTCGGTGGTGCTGCAGGAAGAGTCGATAAAGAGAACCGCTACGGCTCCGAGGCAGAGAAACGCCGTCGCAGCCACAAAGACAGTAGATCCGGCTTGCTCGCCGCAACGGGACTCGGTGGCTACGCGGCCGTCAAAGCAGCAAAGAGGCTCTTGGGCGCGGACGAGCGCCGATTCAACGACACCTATAGCGTCAAATCTGGCCGCTATGCACGGCGCAGTAGCGGCAGTAGTACCAGCTCCTCCTCATCGAGCGACGGCAAGAGTAGGAGAACTGGCACTTCTAGAGGCGTTGTTGGTCGCACTCGTTCGCATCGCAGTCATGACGGTAGTGTTGTGGACGTCAGACTTTCTTCTGCTGGTGCCCGTGCTAGTGGGAAAGACCACGAGATCGTCCGCAAACACGGAGATGGGAAAGGCGTCGCGCGATCTAGGTCGTCGTCTCGAGATCGCAAGAGCAGGGGTACTGCGACGAAAAGGAGTGACTTCCTCGCTCCATCTACCGTCGCGGCAGCATTAGGCGCCTCGCTGGTATCTGGACGCTCAAGATCGCATTCGAGAACGCGAGGACCGAGTCGTTCGCCGGCGAGACACGGATATGGGTATGGGTATGCTGGAGGAGGTGCAGACGTGCGACGACATCACCGCGACCACAGCCCCCAGTACGACCATTCCACACGGCATCGCTCCTCACGGCCAGGAGCGCGGGCAGAAACGGCGTCGTCTAGTGCGGCAGGGCTGGTAGCGGGTGTGTTGGGCGCCACGGCGTTGGGCGGCCTCTTCTCCTCCGCCGGCGATCGCGACAATGAGAAGACTGGACAGCGGGGGGGCAAAGAGGGTAAACACGTCAGGAGCAAGAAACCTCGCGGGTTCTTCTCTTTTGGCAATAATTCCTCTTCTTCCTCCGTCGACACGAACTTGGCGTACGGTGCCGGCCTTAGGCGCCGCAGCAGCGCTAGCCTCAAGGGCCAGCGACGCCCTCAGCGGAGTCCGGAGCGCAGGGGCGCAGTGAAGAGGAAGAGCAGTGAGGAGAAGCTGAGCGCTACGTTGGCGGGCATTGCCGGGACAGCTGCTGCGCTGAGTGCTGCGCAGGCTGGACGGGATGGGCGAGGTAGTGGGGCAGGGGGCAGGGTCGTCGCTGTTAGGGACAGGAAGGGGAAAGAGCCGGTAAGGAGGAGGGAGGATATGCCGTACCCGGAGCATTATCACCAGCAACGGCATCGTCGTGGGAATGGCTTGAGATCGCCTTCTTCGTCTTCTGTTAGCTCGTCTGATGATGGCGATGAGGGAGGGGAGGCGGGAGTGTGGGAAGATCTGCCGTCCTCTGATGCGGAGAGTTCGGTCGTCAGCTTTGACTCTGGCCTTGCGTACGGCGGTAGTAGCAGGCTGAGCAGGAAGAGCACGGAGAGTCTCAAGAGCGAAGGCAGTGGGACGGGGAAGTGGGGTTGGCGATGGGGTTTCGGTGGCGGTAAAGGGAAGAAAGACAAGAACAAGGACAAAGGTCGAAAGAGTGGTAGTGGAAATTCTCATGGCTTTCCTGAGCTACCTGCTCGTGCTGATGCAGGTGGAGGTGTGGATCTGAATCACAACGTCCCTCCTTCTTCTGCATCTTTCGCTGGACCCTCAATCGCCGCCACAAATCCCGCAAGCGCAGGAGGACTCTCGAGACACTCCACCCGTCAAAGCAGCACGTCCAGCATCCCGCAACCGCCCATGCGCACCGCTTACCCTTACTCAACAGGCGACCCAAACACCTTCGACGCCGTCAAACGCGCATCGCAGGATTCATTCCCACCGCCTACGGAACCCATCTACAGTGCTAGCCGACCCAGTGTGGCGCCTCTGCAGCAGCCGCAGCCTGAAAAGAGGGTCAGTGGCGATCTGTATACCAATGCAGAGAGGATGGGCAGTATACCAGCGTGGGTGCCGAGCCCGTCGCTTCCGACGTATGATGAGGCACCCACGGGACCGCCTGTCTTCTCTGGTACCTCATCGCCGCAGACCATGAGAGGCGGTAGACATCAGTCGATCGGACCTGGTCCAGCAGTGGACAGATACATGATGGCCGGCGCGCTTCCTCCGAGTTCGCCGATTGATGAGGTCTACGGTCGAGATAAAGATGAGGGGAAGGACGAGGAGCAGAGGCGGAAACGGCGGAATAGTTCGCCTACCCCTGGACACGATAGCTGGGTCAGAGATGCGGCGATCACGGGGTTCGGTGCTGCGGCTGCGGCTGGTGCGATCGGTCTTTTATATAATAGAGATAAAGACAGGAAGGACGAGAGAGCCGAGAGGGGTGCGAGACCGGCTGCTAGTCCTAGTAGGGTGTCTTTCGACTTGCCAAAGTCAGAGAGGGATGTGATACGAGAGAAGCGCCAACGCAGAGAGCGGGAAGAAGAGGAAGAGGCGCGACAGCATGACCTCCTTGAAGAACGTGGGCGCCTGCGCCGGGAGGAGGAAGAGCGACAGCAGCAGCAACGACGTAAAGACGCCGAAGCGCTGGAGCTGAAGGCTCAGGCTCTAAGGGCGCAGGAGTTGGCGAGGAAGAGAGGGGAGATGGAGGAGATGGCGAGGGCGGCGAGGGTGAGGCAGGAGGCGGAGGAACTGGAAGAGAGGGAGAGGAGGGCTACGGAACGGGAGGACAGGGAACGGGAGGACAGGGAACGCAGAGAGTGGGAACGGCAGAAAGAACGAGAAGAAAAAGGGAAGAGGGATGCAGAAATGCAGTGGCAGCGACAAAGGGAGGAAGAGGAGGCGAGGTGGGAGGTAGAGAGACAGGCTGAAGACCTGAGGGCCAAGCAGGCGGAGGCTGAGAGGTTGATGCAAGAGCAGAGACGCTTGGAAGATGTGGCGCGGCTAAAAGAAGAGGAAGTACGCGCAGAGGCCGAACGAACGATGATGGTAATGCGTGGTGAGGACGCGCAAAAAGTCGAGCCGTCCTTCACGAGCGAGACCGACCTCGACGCTCGTGAGCAGCGTCTTCGTGATCGCGAGCGCGAAATCGGTCTCAGCGAGAAGGAGGCTAGCGACTGGAAATTACACCTCGCTGGCGCTGCTGCTGGGGCCGCCGCCGCTGGCCTCATTAGTCACGAGGTCTCGAAGTCA
>JAWDJW010000115.1:0-10223 GCA_033119265.1 Coniosporium uncinatum
GCGTGCTCCCGCTCGCTACTCAGTTGGCGAACGTTTGCGTGGGGATTGCAGCATATTCAGTGAGCCCTTCTCCTCAAATCCTACATACGGTGCTGACTACAACTAGTTCCTGTTCATGATGTCACTCTTTTTCCAGGTCGTACAGCTCTAGTCTGCTGCAAAGGCTGGAGGACGCCTCGTCATCCCTTCACTTGCTGCCTCCATCGGTGGAGTCGTCTCAGGCGTTGTCATGTCCCGGTGGGGCAAGCTCGCGATACTGGTCCGTGTCGGCGCTACTCTCATGGTGATAGGCAATCTCCTCGTGTGGAGTTTCCACTTTCACGACGCTAGCTGGAAATACGTCGTCTACCTGCTCCCTGCAAACCTAGGGCAAGGCATAGTATATCCAGGCATCCTTTTCACCTTCCTGGCGGCCTTCCAACGCTCTGATCACGCAGTGTCCACATCGACGGTCTATCTGATCAGATCGTTGGGCTGGGTTTGGGGCGTTGCCATCACCTCTGCAATCACACAGAACGTACTCAAGGACGGCTTGCCCAAGGTACTAGATGGGATACCTGACAAATGGAGAGTACGCTCCGTTCCTCTTATATCTGTCGTAGGTGCTGGATGAGCTGTGGACATACGTTGATAATGTTTCTGCAGGTCATCGAAGAAATCCGGCATTCCGTGGATGTACTCAAAGAGCTCCCACCGGAGATTAGTATGCCGGCGAGGCTCGTCTATTATGACGCGATTGAGAGGGCCTTCCTGTTTTCGACAATCATTGCTGCCATCGGGTTCGTGGCAGCTCTCTTTACGAGAGGCCGTGGTCTCGATCGAGAGTAAACCAGAGACAGTGCGAATACAATTGCGGATACGGACGAAGCCGAAAAGATGTGGATTTCAAGACTGGCATGGACAGAGGAAGTGAAAGAAAATTTTGGTACCAAGGACCAAACAGTCAAAGCATTGATAGCCACGGGTTTTAGCGTTTCAATATACTATTCAAAATTCACTCTCCGATAATCCCATCACCCATTGCAGAATTTACGCCCTCCACTGCTCATTCGGATGAAGTCGAGTAGCTTTCAATGGAGTCTGTAGACGGGCCCAGTGGGCGGGGATGTAAGCAGTATCAATGAAGGATGTATTGATTGATGATGATCTGTGTATCTAGCTACGAGAGGATATGGAGGAATTTCTGCTGACTAAGAAGATCACGTGACATGCACCCCAACAAACATGCCTAATGAGCTGCGTGGTGGATTGAGCAAGCGTAGAGGCCGGCGAAAGGGGGGTTGCGCAGATGGGGAGATACACGAGGTTGGGGAGAGTGTTGCGAGTGGTGCTGGGTTGGTGTTGTTCAGAAGGCTTGAGCATGTGAGGTGTGCGGAAAGGCCAGGCGTGAGGAGACAGAGGCATGAGCCGTGAGTACGTAGTATGATTACACGACACGAAGGATTACTCGACGACTCGAAGCCGTGACAGGAATCAAGTTAAGCACGGATATACCGCGCGTGGAACTGAAATTCATGAAAGTGCAGTGAAAACATCATGCTGAGCATGTGGAGAAGTTGGTACGCGGATCTTGCACAGAGAGAGCTTGCTTGACTGAGCAAGCAGCAAGATGGCTGCTGAGACATCTGGATAATGCGTTCAGAGGTATGAGCAGCACTCGGACCATACAATGAAGCACTTCCAAGCTGCTGTTGATGAGCGAAAAGCGTGCCAGGCTGAAGTGCAAGCTCCACCAGCAGCATCTGTGTGCAGCTGGCGCTTCGATGACTGAATAGCCAGCAACGGTCGTAGTAGTGACGTGATAAGATCCAGGCCTATGTTTGCGCTCATTTTGATCTCGCGATCTCCCAAATAGACCCGTGGTGGAGACCTTTGGACTGCCTATATCAGCTCTTGATCACGGTGAACCACAAGGCCACAGGGTTCTCCAATATCACGAGTTGTGACGCGAGGGACATGCTCGGCATGTAACAGACTCGTTCCAACCGGACCCTTTCTGGTAATGATGGGCATTTAGTAGAAACCCCAGGCGCAGGAACAATTACGTTTATGTCTCG
Source organism: Coniosporium uncinatum (assembly GCA_033119265.1). Lineage (NCBI taxonomy): Eukaryota > Fungi > Ascomycota > Dothideomycetes > Coniosporium > Coniosporium uncinatum. The sequence continues at coordinate 2,058 of JAWDJW010000115.1, forward strand.
ATGCAGCAATCGGACTGACTAAAAATCGAATGGGTCCAGAAAACTGAAACAGCATGCAATATGTACCATCCCCTTGTTACTATATGGTTATCCGTCAAGGTGATCGAGACGAGCGAGGAGACCGAGGGCCGCCTTCCGCCGGATCGCTTCCAGGCAACTCGTGCACCTCATCTGGACTGGGCAACTCGCTCGGTGGTACACGTGTCGACTGGCTGAGACGACTGAAATAGCCAGTCCCCGTGCCATCGTCGGAGGCGAGCTCGTGACTTTCATCGGAGCCGATCTTGCGGTGTCCAGGTCGGTAAAAGCCGCCAACCCCAGGATCGAGTGACGGCAGCTCAGAGGCACGTTGCTCTTTGAACTGAATATCGTAGTCTGTCATCTCGACAAACGTTGCTTCACTCTTGCGCTTTTCGGCCTCCTCATGTGTGCGTTTTCTTCTTCGAAGGAAGTAGAAAGCCGCTAAGCCGCCAATAGCTAAGACAAGCACAACACACCCAGCGACAATGCCTCCAATCGCCCCTCCACTCAACCCAGGTTTGTTGGCAGTACTTGCATTTGAATCATACGTCATGTTGTAGATAGCAATGAGCTCTGGCATGGTTGGTGGTGTAGAGTCGCCAGGGAAGAGGGCTGGGTTGATCGAAGAGCTCGAGCGCTCATAGTCAACAATCATGTATGCTTCCTGTAAGAAAGCTCGACCAAGGACGTTTTGGTCATTTGCTCTTCGAATCGGAAAGTAATCGTATGGGACGTCAGAAATCGGATACGACAGCTGTAAGTCGAAGGCTTCGTACGGAAGCGTGAGACGATCTCGTTGGACTGCGATGAAGCTGCAAGGGTTAGTGTGACGTTTCTCCTCGCCAATCGATTGTTTTGACGGGAACTTTCATTCGCAAAGTAATAGCCATAGGTCGCATCGTATTCAAGCCCGAATTGGTCGGCAAAGAGGTCGCATAGCTCAGTCGGAAGCCAGAGGTATGGCATCGCAGAGTCGACCACCGCTGTAAATGGTCCTGAGCTGGCAGCAGTCGATCCATTAGAATCGATTGTCACAGATGAGACCGTAAGTCCCAGTGAATGGTTAGTTGCTATCGGAAATGATATATTCTTCTGAATGAATCGAGATTGGTCGTAGCCACCAAGCACGAGATCGCCTGGTTCTACTTTCTGTACTGCTCATTGTGTGAGTGTACCGACAACGAAATATGTACTTTCGCTAATGCAGCAACGCTCCACGGATTCCACAGGTGGATGGACTTGAGTGAACGTACGATAGGAAGCGCCCGCCGTGTAGCCGTACGATCGGCTTGGGACCAACCCGCTTGAATTTAGGGAGGCCACGTAGCTCTGCCACGGGTCTGGAAATTGAAGTGTGGTAGAGCCGATAGCCAGCCCGAACATTCCTAACCACGACCAATCTGCCCCACGCGAGATAGCGGCCAGGAGCGACTTCGAAACAGGAACATTGTCTGAAGAATCGTAACCTATTCCAACGTCATCGAAGAAATGTGTTGCTGTGTTATTAATGTATCCAAAAGTTGAGGCAAGATCGAGATAGCCAAGATCCAGATCAAAGAGTCCTACTCGCTCACTCGTTGAGGATGCTTCGCTTTCATACCCTGGGCTTGGTGCTGCTTGGAAGAGTTCAATGCCACGACTGCTGTTGCAGTCACTGTCACTGTCACTGTTACTGTTACTGAAAAATCTCGAGTCGGTGTCGTTGCAACCATCAGCCATCGGAACCCACATCTGGGAGCAAGACGTGCACGGTGAAACCCGGTAATTACGCGCTGGAGTTCCCACATTAATCATGAAAGTCGACCATGCCATCGAATTCGTTTGTTGCTGGCACGTTGATGGGCACCGGCACGATGGCTGTTTCGCGAATTTGAAGAGACATGGCTCGTCGCTCGGCTCGCAATGGCGGCGACTGTGCTCGGAAAGGAATCAAGGTGGAAAAGTGAGGATAGAATGGTGGAGGGAGAAATTAAGAGCAGCGTGACAAGTAAGTTTCCAAAATGTCGTGCTTGTGGTCCTACCTACCTTTGCGGCTCAACCGAGTTTTCTGTGTGTTGCATTACTTCTTCATCTATCCATCTGGTGACTGGTGGATGGCCTTACCTAGGCTGAGCTCCACTGGGTGACAATCAACCCGCCAGGCATGGAATCGATAATGTCGAAGCCAAGTTCTGCACGCGAGCAGCACATGAGATGCGTGGGAGAAGACAAAGGAAGTGTTGTGCCGTTGTGCAATGCGAGGATGAAGAAAGACGGGAAGGGAAGGGGACGGCACTACCGAGGCACGGATGGGGTTGATTCGCTCGGACCACTAGCGAAATGCCAAGCCACAGTACGGCCGAGCAGTGCCCGCACATCTTCATCCAATCTCACCCTGTCTTCTAGACCCCAGTCCTTCCAGGCACATTCTTCTTCGCCGCTGCTGTGCCCAGCTTGTGCGTGAACCTCCGGATACAGACTTGATGTCGCATGGAGGCGTCTCTCATCACACAGCATTGGCGGCTTTACGCGAGGCCGACCAGGGCTCACGAAGCGACAAGGCAAACACCTGCAGTTGCCAGTCCTCCACGTAGTCGCTCTAGGTCGCAAGGTAGGCAGAATACGAGGTGCAGCTCACTCTCTTGCACAATGGCTCTAGATACGGCCCGCGAGAGTCTCAGAGAGTTCGAAGACGAAGCTCCAACATTGCATCCATACGGTCGTTCGCATCTACTAATTTTCTATCATCGTCGTTGCCTGTGTGCTTTGGACACCTTCTGTCGTTACATCTGTTCCTCATACATCCATGGAGCATTTTTGTGTGCTCGATTCCATCACTCTACGCCCTTGACTTTTGGGGCCGATCTGGCATATTCAGGCAAGACAAGCGCATAGTCCACCCCGCGTCTCGTTTGGGCTCCGTAAGCGATGATACCGATTGAGGCGCAAACCTCGAGTCTGTCAGGCTGCATACCAGCCTTCTGCCTGCGGCGGACCGCCAAACGGCATCTCCCCAGTGTGGGGTTTCTTATGCTGGGATCGTGCCAGTGACACCTGGTAGCAGATCTGAAGTAGCTCGACCTCAAGGCTGCACGTGTTTCGCATTCGCTATCACATACTCCAGCAATGGGCGGCGGTAATTACCATCCCGCCGTGGTCCTTGACGAGCTCTCTCAACTCTACATCATCGTTGATCAGTTCCTCTTCCAGTACCTCATGCACAATGTCTACCTTCCAGACCTTGGTTCCACTGCCAGAGACGCCTTCTCCTCACATCAAGACCACTGGAGACTGCTCACCCAGCTATTTCACAACTACGGAGACATGCACAGAGTGGCTACCTGGCAAGCCACTCCACGACACCACGACACTTCAGGTCACTTTCTATAGCAACATCACTGTAGACAGGCCAACCACTTCGTACATCTTCAAGACGCGGAATTCGACTTACACCTTTGTCAAGGAGAAGACGGAGACTACGTCAATTCTCGATATCACCCACGTCTCGACAACGAAGGAGGTTGAGTCTAGCTTTATCGATAATACCTTGGATCGGACTGCCACGCTTACCACGTTCATACCATCTGTAGCAGTCACTGCAGCAACAGATACTGAGATATTAACACTGGTGGTGCCATCGTTGTCGACGGGCAGTAAGTCATCCCCGTCTGTATTCTCCCCAACGAGAGTTGCGGGACTTTGACATCGAAAAGTTCGTACACTGATCCACTCATAGCCTTGACTACTACTAATGAGCAAATCCGGACTCCTCTGATCGTATCCACAATCACGGATAAAGAGACGACTAGTATGTGGCACCAGGCGCCCGCCTACGTACACTTCGAAGTCGGATAGTTAACGCTTATCTAGCTGTCTTAACCACGGGCGAACAAACGGCAACGTCGGTCACTGAAACCACCTTGACCCTCGCGAGCACAAGCAGTGAGTATACCATCGGGGCATATGCCTTCTGTAGGCTGAGAGACCGGGTTGCTGACTGTCATTAGTTTTGACGACAACAGATGTGGAAACTTTAATCGATACTGAATCAATCGAGCGTACAAAGAGTAAGTTTAATCAAGCTTTCAATACTTGCAATTGTATTTCGCCGCACCGTTAGTGGATGTTTGAAGCATGCTCCGGGGCCGAGCAATTGGATAGCACATTGTATCCGCAACGACCGCTTTTCCAATGTTGACTCGCAGCGTACTTGGCCTGGGGCTGCTTTCTTGTTCAAAATCATGAGGAGCACTGCCTCTCCGGTGGCGAGTCGCGAGATACTGACTCTGACGCAGCCTTACAACAATAACAACCAAGGAACAAGTTCTAAATCCACAACCCTCCACTGTCGAGCTACAGACCACCGCCCGTATCGATCAAGAGACTACCATTTTCTCACCCACAACCTTGGTGTCCGAGCTTTTCGCGACATCGACCGAAATAAACACTATTTGGGAGACGCTCACTGCTTCGCTGATCGTATCAATTGCTACGAGCTTCATCGAAGAGACAGTCTCGTTCCCATTTCTTAGCACTATCGAGCGAATCATCGTACAGCCCTCTGGTTCGTTCGTGTATAGCTCTTTGAACAGCGTCGTCGTAGAGACACCGACCGAGGCCGCCCAACAAGCGGCGCCGACGGTCACTGAAACACCCATTTACGTATTGTACAACTTGAAAGAGGATACTACCACCCAATCTTTCTTCCTGACAGAGACGGCCGTAGAGACTCCTCTCCCTCAAAAAACAGCGACGATTGTTGTAGTTACGGCGTCGCTACCAGCCGAAATCAATGCAAGCTTGCCGAACCCCACCACGCAAATAATTACGTCAACCGCAATTGCTACGGTCACGGCATCTTCCAAGAGCTCACCAAATCCATCGACATCTTGTCCGGACCCATGCGCCGTCAATGTCTTTGCCACCGAGCTGATCTATCCTACGAGGGTGGAGACTTCGACCACAACAGTAATTATTGCTACTCGCGATACCTGGATTACTGTGTTGCCAGATGGCTCGGAAATCACATCGTTCTCGAGACGGACTATTCTGACACTCGATCCTAATACTTTGGCGTCCCCAGCGTCTGAGCTCATGTGGACGAACGACAAATTCTCGGGCGTAATTCTGTAAGTCTTTTCCCTTTAGTACACACTATCTAATTTTTACCCACTTCTCATTAGTCGATCCGCTTCAGTAGAGGCTGCAGCATGGACTAATTGGTGATTATAGTAAATATCCGACGACGTACTTGGCCTACACCGGCTTCTTGCACCAGTTTATAATCTCTCAATCCGTCATTTTATCGTGTGCATACTCTACCGAAACTCTACCCCTTCCCACTCCCACAGGTTGGACCTCCCTGATATACCCTGCAAACGAGACCCCAGGTCCTTCGCTGCCTCCAATTGCTCTCATCGATTATCTCGAGAGGCAGACGACTGTACTGGAACAATTAGGTGTGAGCAAGATTGAAAGCTCTTGCGATCCAACTGGCAAAGCTATTGCCGCTGCCGCTACCCCTACGGCTGGCGATGCCGCTTTTGTAACGGCGACCCAAGGAGTAGTTGCGCCGCGAGGCTTGATAAACAGAGAGACTGCAACGGCGTTATCGGCGCAAGAGTCTGCAAGATCAACAGAGCCGCCGCTAGAGACATCTAATAATCCGGGAGAAAACGTAGGAGAGGTTCTTGCCTCGCTACTTTCTTCACCTCCCTCACAGTCGCCGCCGTCGCCATCTCCGCCGTCCGTGCCCGCGAGCTCCGTTGAAGAGCCAAGTCCAGTTCCAACCTCCAGCGAGTCGGTACCTGTCCCTTCTTCGCCATCCTCGATCACTGCGGGTCCTCCGGAAGCATCAAGTCCAGTTCCCGGCCTCAGTACGTCTACGTTCATTTCCTCTCTGAGACAGTCACGAGCCGTGCCTTCTCTTATAGTATCCCCGACAGTGCCTCTCACCATTCCCAGCAGTGCCTCCTCCAATCCAATTTCTGTAGAATTATCATCTCTAACGCCCAAGGCTTCAGCCTCCTCAACAGGCTCTGCATCAAGCGATACTTCTTCCGCTCGATCATCGTTATTGTCACGCATTGTTACGAGCAGCGTCATTGCCAGTTCAAATACTGTAGAGTCGTCGTCTCTGACACCTGTGGGTCTGGTCTCCTCAACAGACTCGACGCCGACCGAAGTAGCGCCAAGCAGTCCGAGCACGCCGTTCTTAACCCGGTCCCCAGTCTCTACGTCTTCAACGTCGTCAAGGAGATCTACCTCTTCGCCTTCTTCGCTGAGCTCTGCAATTGTCAGTCCCGAGCCCGCTAGCACCAACGCCGCTCGTGCTGTCGGTGCCCGCGGTATCCCAGAAGCGGTTATTGGTGTTGTCTTTGTCGTCCTTCAAGGTGTATAATGGGTGGTAGAAAATTAATGGATTTCAAGATCAGACGGATTTCATACAGTCCTTTCCATGAACTCGAATGATCACCCAGGAAAATGCAAGCCGTTTGCTCTCGAGCTCGACAAGCTTGACTATTGTCCAGTGCATTGGACGTCGTATTTCTTCAGTAGGCGTTCTGTCCGATGAACGTAGACAGTAGCATGAAACCGTTTCATATTGTTATCTAAATGCTGTCATGAAGTCTCAAAACAGAACCGCAGTTACTGTTCGCATTTTATTCACGTGCACTATACGGAACAAGGTTCCGCCGAAACCCGTGTACCCTCTTCCACGCGCTTGCATCAGGCTTCATTGTAGACAAAGGTCCCTACCGAAGCCATGTCGATAGTGTGGAATATGTTTGAGCTATGACAGGCCCCTCGTTGTTGCTGTATGCACTGATATTGACCGTTCGCCCGGCCTCGCTGATGGTCTTTCCTGGTCCTCCCGACTGATTCTTCACCTTTGGTGGAAGCCCCAAGTACTCATACGACGAGTCCAAGGGATGTCAAGCCTTAGAGTAAGAGAGGAGAGTGAAACAGAACTTTGTACTCTGGGCCATGCAACAATGGCGGGAATTGAGGGATTTCGCGATTGATCCGAAGTACTCATAGCCGGTATCGAGTAGCAACATATTACCGGTTGTCGGCAAACACCACAACATAGGCGTATTGCAGGACATTCATCCCTGCCTTATCCGTTTGGCTGCACACAATGCCGATCTTTATGTGAACCCGAGCTCAGGTCACTATCTCATGGCCAGGTTTCGTCGAGTGATGGATGGAATTATATGTCTGTCCGTTCGCATATTCACGTGGAGCCGGCATTGCATGAGCAACAGCCAGCCTGACCCTGGGACTGTCAACTCCACTCAAGGCACCCACGCAATCACTGACAAGTAGCTTTGGTAAGCCGTTCGTACAGAAGCAAGCGCGCAGTCGGCCCACCTTGGAAACCCAGTGTCGACACACACATCTAATAAGCACTCGAATAGTAATTTGAGTTCGACAACCCTGTTTTCAATGACCGCTCTATGGGTTTCGCGCTCGGTTGGAGCACGTGGAGTCCATCTATACGAACCTAGCTGTTATCGAGGCGACACTCCTAATCACGTGTCCTCCAGGTTAGGGAATAGGACCCGCTAAGGACAACGACCACAATCAAAATGCCTTGTACTCTTCGCGAATGAACGTAGACGTCTTGTCGCGCAGTGGGGGGTTTCCCAGATTCAACGGATTTCTTATGATTGAAATGCTGGATGGGGTAGGAATTTCCGTGTCTTGGCAATGCCGCATATGCCCAATCGGGCAATGCGGGTCGCTTCTCCCCAACTGCTACAGTCGAGCCAGTGCAGCAGCACCATCGTCTCTTGCTCTTCTACCTTTCGGTATCTCATTCCAGCGCCACATCTTCCATTCTGATTACCCCGCGTTTTCACTTACTCCGTACGTATGTCGTTTTCTGCCCCACACTATGGAGCAGGCACCGGTCGCGTCGCTGCTATGAGACGGCTATAGCCGACTTCACGGGGCATCCGCAGCCGTTCGAGAAGTCTTCCTGATCCGTCAACGCCTGGGGAGAAAAGGCTTCGAACGGTCGTCTGCGAGACCCAAGCGGAGCGACTTACTGCGCTCGTAACATGCGAGCTCTTCCGAAAGCTAGCTTAGATCTGGTCGCGAAGTACACCTTGAAACTTCTAATAACTCGCCATCACACAGAAGCCGATGGCATAAGTATAA
>JAWDJW010000116.1:0-10158 GCA_033119265.1 Coniosporium uncinatum
ACATTACTACAATCTCAGGCAAACAATGGTAACGAGAATGGCTCGAACATGAGTACACAATCATCCTGTCGCTATTTCCCACCTCCTATCAAACATCCCCATTCACGCCGCCGGCCTCGACCCCTCAGGCTTCTCCACCGTCCCCGGCGGCGGCTTCTGCGACGGCTTCGTACCCCCGGGCAGTATCCCATCGTCCCATACCGTCTCCCACGCGTCCTTCAGCTTCTCCACGATACTGCTCTTCCTCCTACCGCCGCTTCCCGTACCCTTGCCTGCGGTCTCACTGGAAACGCTTCCGCTGGCGGCGTGCTGGCCGCTGCTGTTCCGGTTCTGTCAGAGGATGGGAATGGCATGTTGGGGAGGTTTTTTTTTTGGTGAAATTTAGACTGACTTCTGGCTCTTCTCGAGCGCTTGCGCCAGACCGGCGCTGTTGACTGGTGTTGCGTAGTCGTGCGTCTTTGGGCTGGAAATGGGCTCTGGCGCGGCTTCTGGTGGTGGGGGCGCCGCGAGAGTAGAGTCTTGACGCGAGGTTTCTCTGTCCATCTTCAAGCTTATTGGGATTACGTGGGTAGTTGGTGTGTGGCTTTTGCACACTGACAATAGTTATAGGGAATCGAAATGTGGATGATGAGTTCTTCGCGACTACAGTGTGGACTTCAGAAGAGACACGAGCGCACGCGACGGAGGGAAGTTCGATGACGTATGAAAAGCCGAGATAGACTGCGTGCGTGATAGATGCGATAATGGTACGAATCCTTACACAGAGAAGATTGACTGGGGAAGAGGCCCAAGGTGCATGGTGGGCGAGGTGGGATGACACGGGTGGCGTAGATCGTATTGCGGAGGTAAGGCCTATCACATGGCTGGGAACGGAATAGAACGTTTGAGCCTACCGCTGCTGACAGTATACAAGACCTCACAATGTTACAAGGAGAGAAGAACGATGATACCAGAAAGTGAATGCACAACGAAAACGAGGGCGAAGTGACTTGGTCCACAAAATTTGTAAGATTGGAATGGGGTCTCATCACGTGACTTTGATTACTTCAAGGATCATCATAAAGATTCCGAGGAAGTGAACTGCCTTTGCGATTATCATCAAGGGTCTAAAAAGTGCCAGAGTAGTGTCTAAACCGCTGCATGCAGAATTACCATAGTTGCCATAGCTTGAAGGACCAGACTTACAAGGCTCCTACAGCTCTGCCAGAGCATCCGAGGTGCATGTACTTGCCCCTAGGTTACGTCGTTCCTCTGCCTGGCACGGGCTTCTCGATAGGAGCGTATCCAGAGTAGAAAGCTGTTTTCCGTAGGGTAAGATGCAGTCGATGAGCAGCTGGCCATATATTGCTGCGTATACACGAGCAGCAAAGCTAGGCACTTACAACCTCAATAGCATCGAATTTCGCCTGGCTGCATTGACTGGATTAACGTGCTATCCTTTCGAGGAAGAGGTCCTTAGCTGGTTGAGATTTGAGTGTCAAGTTGTGGCAGGTCAAGTTCCACCATCCAAGGAGTGTTCAGAGGCCGGTCATCGTCCATAACAGCAGCATTCAGCATGAACATCTGCCTACCATGTACTAATTGTTGGCGGCTCGACTCCCCAGTTCTGGCAAACCCTCTCCGCCGACTGGAATTCTTCAGTGAGCTCTCTGGCTCTGGTTGCGATGTGGGAATCATGCTGTCATCATTTTTGATGCTCACGTCTACGCCGAGCTCCTCGAGATGGGCTTTTGAGTACTGATTCTTCCAGAGGACCCTGTGCGCTCCATACGCTGAGTGAATATGGCCGAAACAGTGCAAGCGGGGTCTGGCACGGCATATTGCTCGTCTGAGATGATCGCATCCCGTAGAACTACCGTCGCCAGCTCGGTCGGGAATGTATTTCGGAGGGCCATGGGTCATTACTATATCAACTTGAGGAAAATCAGGGATGGCCGATACTTCTGAGGCGATATTAGTAGTATAACCTGGCGTACCATTGGCATTAACAGCGTTAGATCGGTCTGCAAGGGACTGGTATTGGAAGGCATGGAGGCCGTACTGTGGACCATACTGCGAAGGTTGTATATGGAGACGCATACACACTGAACGTTGCGCCATTCCGAAGTGTGGACCGATGTGTCCCTTCCTCAAGGTACGTGACAGCTTCGGCTTGCTTCAATATGTTCAGAGCTTCCTCGTGCTCTTCAAGGCGGCCTTCGTGAATGAGACGGAACTCGCGGTCAAGAAGAGTGTCATGGTTGCCTGCGATGATCAGGCGAAGCTCTGCCAGAACGGATTGCAGCAGCTTCGCGGCGCGACGAAGCTCTTCGGACGAGCAATCGGCTGTGAGTTTACCACAGTGTAAAAGTACGTCCGTTTCTGGTGTAGGAAGTCGGAGGGCTGCTGGAAGGTCGCTGTTCAGCGTCATGCCATGTGTGTCAGAAGTGATTAGGAAGCGTACCCTTTGTGTTGATGTCATGGTTGATCGATATCGCAAGAAACGATAATATGTAAGAAGAATTCATAGGCAGCATGAAATCCAACAAAACTACCCAAGGTGGGAACAGAAGTGCAAGCGTACCGTCCAAATGGCGGAGCATCGGATGAGTAAGCAGGGATTCTATGACCTGGGGCGTGGACGACACATCTACACTTATCCATCACCCAAACTACGACATTTGTGTTTACACAGTGCCGTTCATGAAGATGATCAGATCTATCGCTCCATTCCGCAAGCCGCTGCGTTTAGGACGTGATTGCAGCTGTGTATCTGACGATCGAGGTGAACTAAGCCTATCTGCCTCAACACTATTAAATGCTATTCGTATGTATCTGCACTCCTTTATCAACCTCCCAATTCAGCGCGTATGATGGCGTTTCGTATCATCAAGCAACGATGCGCGGAAGAGCTCCTCAATGACTTCTCTACGCAAGTCAGCTGTATGTTTATGGAAAGATTGCTTTCCTGTCACCTGTAGGGTATAAGTTTCATTATCGCGTTGCATTCCCCTTCTTCTCGAAGGTTGTATCAAGATATCGTCATTTCAATGCTTGTCTAGCAAGATTGCATCCTCATTACTCGGCATCTCAATCGCCTTGCGCCTCTCGGCCAGCTCCATCTACGATCCCTCGTCCGGCCTTTGGTGAACAGAAGTATGACGAACCCGGTCGAAGGTCGGCACCTGTCGTGCAAGCAAACATTGATCATAGGCCTCAGTACAGACCAATGCAGTTCAAGTTACATCCCCAGCTAGCCCAGCCCATTCTTTGAGGTTTCTCATGATACGTAAGTGTTTCGCATGTCACATTATACTGTGAACCACAGCTGAAACAGAAGTTTACAGGAGATCCGCGGAACTTCAAGCCATGCATTCACTCTGAAGGTGGTGAAGGAGTGTTTCTTGAAGATTGTGACCGCCTATTTTGAAAGTGATAGAGCGTAGTGACGATGGTTCGTGTCGAGCTCACGTATGAGCCCTAAGTAGGGTTGTCTCCAGCTCTGCCCTTTACCTCACATACCAAGATCATTTACAAAGACGTGAAAATCAGAAGCACATATAAAGACCTTAACCCAGCACCACTCGGATACCTTCACTTCAGTCTCCAGACAGAGGTGGCCCTGAGTATGTATACTTCGGGTGGGCAGAACCCACCAATGCCTGGTTTAGGAGGCTTCAAAATCAGTGCTGTTATCGAGATCAGTAATGCATCTACGAACCAGCCTCGGACCAACAAAGACACTCGGCAACATTCCCCAGACCATCACGACCGAGACCGGTCCCCACAATCGAATCGGAGCCACAGTGATAGAGGTCATCGCTCTCGCAGTAGCTCTAATAGCAGGTCGACTAGCTCATCTGGCACCGAACATCGAAGGGGTCGTAGCAGTTACCGAAAGTGCAGCCGTAACCGGCGCAAAGAACGTGAGTCCAGAAGCCGATCACGAAGCAGTACTCGAAGTAGATCAGCAAGCAAATCGCGAAGCAGATCAAGTAGGAGAACACGAAGCGGATCACGAAGCAGATCAGAAAGCAGATCAGAAAGCAGACCAGAAAGTAGATCGACAAGGAGGTCCTCGAGCATGTCATTGAGCAGGCCACGGAGCAGGTTACGAAGTGACCAGCAACACACATTGCGAAGCCGATCCCGAATCCGATCCCGAAGCCGATCACGAAACGGATCGCGAAGTCGATCACGAAGCCGATCGCGAAGCCGCTCCCCCATGTCTAAACATAGTCCAATGAGACATCCTTCTCTTTGGGAGGATCTGCCTGCCCCACACAAGGATCGCCCCGCTAGTCCAAAAGACAATACGCATAACAAGCAGGTTCAGCGACATCATGGGCGACCCTCTTTATTTCAGCGAGCAAGGTCTCATAGTCGAGGAAATGCTCATAGCGAGGTGACAAGCCGGCGTTCAACTGTATCTCTCACAAAGCCCGAAGCAAAACCGAGCGGTGCGAGGCATGAATTGCAAGAAACATTAAGCGGTCCGTTCACTTCTGGGTACGAACCCGAACAACATCCAGTTGGAGGACCGCTCCCAAATGCGCCAGTTGCCCAAGGCTGTACTATGGTCCCTTCGTCGGGATTGCTGGTACCGTCGAGAGTGGTTTCTTTGATCAAGAACACGAAGCCTGTTTGGGATTATGGCTTGCACAAGAGCACTTCCCCGCCTCAAAATGTTCCGCCCCGGAGTCTCATGCTACCGATGCCGGCTCAACCTCCCCAAGCGGCTGTCCAATCAACATTACCAGCCACCAGGCGGTCAAAGATGCTTCCGGACGCTGATGAGTCTTCAGTTTCGTTGCGGGTGGACAAACAGCCGATTCATCCGGCTGAAGCACGTTTGGAGATGCTGCCACCTTCCAAAGGGCCCGCAAACGTACTTCGAGTGGACGAACCACTAGTATCCCCGGCTGTGCCGTTTAAGACGCGTCCACCTTCCACGAGATCTTCACGCTCAAAGCAAGTGGATCCGCAGCAAGATCTTCCTGTTGCAGTGCGGTCAAAGGGGCTGCCGCACGTCAGCGAATCTTCAAGTCAGCCGCGAGTGGATAAGCGGCAAAGGCCTTCCCAAGCTGCCGTAACGCGGTCGCAATCTCTGGCCCTCAAGAAGCTACGCCCCATCAGTACACAGCAGCCTGACTCTGTACAGTCGCAGGGTCCTGCTGTACCCAAGCCAAGCCATAGCGACTCATCCTCGGCCAAGCCTGTGCATCAATCCGAGCGACCTTCTATGAGCGCTCGGAATGTCGTGGTCAGCGTTTCAAAGAGACGATCATCATCTCCTCAGCCATCTGTCGCTCCATCAGTTGTACCCAGACTTGACCGTTGGGAGCAGCAAGAGCAAGCAGGACTGTACGGAGCACAGAAGGGCTCGAAACAGCGGTCCTCCTCTCCTCAGCCATCTATAGTTCCGTCAATAGCACCAAGACTAGAGCGCTGGGAGCACCAAGAGAAATTCGGACGTTACGCAAAACAGAAGGACTCTGTAACGCTAGATGAGAAAAGGAGCCGACCGCCCTCAACCGCACGTAGCAAGATGTCTAAGAGCCGTTCGGATCTTCCTGATAATGGACTGGTCCGTCGAAATGGTAAGGCTCTAGATTCGGTACAGGAGGAAGGGCCGTTTCGTGAACCGCCAGATGAGCAGTTGTCCCGTTCGATTGACGGTTCTGTCAGACAAACAAGGAGACCAGACTCTGTTACGTCCGGCTCTATTTTCATCGATCGCTTCAAACGTCCTGCCAAAGAAGGTTTTCCTCAACTCGACAAAGCGTTGGACACCTCTTCACGCAGAGCGAAAACATCCAGTGTCAGCCACATGGCCACGCAGTCGGCGCCTCCTAATCAAATCCTGCTGCCACCTCAGAGCGGCGATCTGATTTTACGCACCGAGCCTGGTCGCGCGAGCTCAACTGGACAGTCTAAAAAGCCACCTTCCACAGCGCCGTCGGTACTGTCAAGCTCAAGCCATCGTCGTCCGCCACCTCAAAGCGGCGAGCTTGCCCTCCGGGCCGAGTCATCTCGCAAAGGTACCAAGACTTCATCATCGCAAGGAACACCTTCCACAGCGTCGCCAACGCAGTGCGGTTCCAGCGGTCATCGTGCCTTGCATGGCAGTGGCGAGCTGACCAAGCAGGGGAGATCCGCCCCTTCGAGCTCACAAGAACCGAAACAAAGGCCACCATCTTTAGCGGCGTCGATGCAGTCTCAAGCAAGCAGTCACCGTACACAACCGTCTTCCCTGCCTGTACCTACAGCCCAACAATTGCAGCTGTTGCCAGCGCCGAAGCCAGTCCCACGGCGACAGTACCGCTGCCCTGTCATGTACGATGAGAACCGCTCGATCAGCATCCTTTTGCCTGAAGGAACTCTCTATTACCTGGCTAACCGCGGTTTCGAAATTGTGGTTGAGAGCAGGCGCGAAGAGCGAATTTCGGAGGCAGGAAACGACCAACAGAAAGATGATGCGATCCTTGTTCTCCACGAGAAAGTGGAAGCTGCGTGTAATAGCGGGCCGCTGCAGGTTGTGGTCTACGATGTGGCCAGTGGTGAGCAAGCGGAGGTGTCTAGGGCAGAAATACGTGTCATCAAGGACAGTGAAGAGCGATTGAGGGTCAGGACGAGGGAGATTGAGGTATTTATAGAGCGGGACTTGTCGAAGAAGGCGGAGCCTGAGGCGTGATCTTTGCCTTTGGCGAGCGTATGGTGTCGGAGCTGATATCTGGTCACCAAAAGCAGGACAACCGACGGTTTGAATGAATCCTCATATATGTTCATGAAGATCAGCATGTCCCCAAACAGTGGGCATCGCCAGTCGGCCAGCACGATTATGTCTAGTCTCTAATGACGGAAGACTTTTCAAATCGTATTTCTAGACTTCCTCTTTTGATGCTACGGCGTCCGGATCACGTGCAGTGGTAGATGCCCCAAAGATGCCACACGGTCTCCACCTCAATCACTGCTTATTCTCGATGTGAATCTTCGACATCGGTTTAGACTACTCCATCACTCGCTAGAATCTCATTGAGTTTAGATCTCCTGCCAGCATACACTGTGCGCAAGTCTCGTGTTTGCAGCATACGTGGAGCGGCAAGCACAATAGGGAGACTTCGTGATATCAGGGTACTTTCACAAGTTCAGGCGTTTGAAACAGTCACTTACTCCGAGCGTCTATGATGTGGCGCATTTCCTTCTATTACAGTGTCCTGCTTCCACTATGAGGCAACGCGCAACCACGACCACCTCTGCTTCTTTCACAAAGAGCGGTATATACGGTCCTCACCAACCAGTTTCCACTGGCTCGAATCTGCAAAACTTCTAAGACGTTTTGATTCAAATCACTCATACATCGACTGGCTCCTGCAATCTTGACATCTACCTTACCTACATCCACTGAACTCCATACCAAGTACCAAGAGAGCATTCCAGCCATGGCCCCCAATCCACATCAACTCAACCCCCATGGACAGGCCTTTCGCTGCTGCAAGGCTACGATGGGGCGGCCCCACTAACCCAGATCTTGCACGGGTGACTCCATTAGGCCCACAGCTATCACAGCAGCCTCCGCAAGCCGGACCCCGAACCCTACACTCATAGCGACGAAGATATGACTCGTAGACTCCAGGATGAGTACGACTTGCCTGTCTAGTTAGAGTTGGATGTCACACAGCAACAACAGCGTCCAACATATGCTCCACGGCAGCAAGCAAGCTCAGGCCGAAGCTCAGCCCAACGGGCTCCGCCGCTCCCTCTCCCTCTCCAGCCTCTGCAACAGCCGACGGCGCCTCTCTCATGGCTGTATCCACCCGCGAGTCTGCCCCGAGGCTTCAATCTCTGGGCGGACCGACCATGGCCAGGTCGAAGACGGTCGCGCTTGGCATGGCCAAGTTGTACTGCCTACGCGTGGATCCCACTTGCGTCGAGCTACACATTGCCTTCTAGGACAACGATTCCGGAAAGAAACCCACAGGATCGGCAGCAGCAGAGCCGGCCCGGCGAGCGCAGACGCGCACCGTCTATAGCGTTGATTGCACCATAAATGTACCTGGACCGGAGCCAGGCGATTCTAGGCACGCACCGAGGGATACTGGCGCTGAGCGCCCCAATAAGCATAAGGATCATGAACTCCACTCTTCCCGTGATGCTCAAAGACACAAGCGAGATTCACACGTAAACCGACGCATGCCTGGTAGTTGAATCGCAGGTCCTGAGCCCTCAAGAGCAGAAAGACCACGAGAGTAGAGACCCAGCCGCCGAGTGTAGTTCGTGCAAGCCTCGACGCCTCCTTGCGAGAAGAGAAGCTCGATTTCGGCTCAAGACCGCCAGTCTAGCCACGCAAATGACACTCGAAAGCCGACTCAGTCCAGCAAGGCCATAGCGAGGAACAGTCTGCTCCAGCAAACAAAGAACTGCGGTCAGAAAGAAGCCGAAGCGAACTGTAGGGTCCACAGACATGCAGGAGACCACTCCAAAGCCATTACCCAAGGCGTGCGGGGACTTGTTCTAGAAGAGGGCGCACGCAAAGCATCCAGTGTGGTATTGCACAAGTCTTCTGCTCCGAAGTCCATGCTAGATGCTCCGGAGACCGCCGTCTTGGCGTTTAGGGATAATTCTCTTGGATGTTTTGAGTCAGATGGTGAGTACGATCCTAATCTTGTAAAGCGCGTGGGCTTATATGCTCTGTATCCATGGCTGTCGACAGTAGAGGAACATCGGCACGCTGCTCTCGAGCTTGCCCATCTCACGGCTGTAGTTGGAGAGGAAGTTCGAGCCTGGGATGCTGAGCGAAAGTCCTCTCTGGAGGACCATGTATCTGAAAGAGACGAGATATCATGCCTGAAGATAACCGAGGCAACTCTGCTGGCCTTTGAGTATGTACACTCGCTCAAAAGAGAAGCCAGGTCAGAGCAATCAGCGTTATTACCTACCTCTAAATCTGAACCTAGACGAACCTCCATCAAGGGGAACACATCGAAGGCCGCAATTAATCCGTTCGAAGACGTGCATTCTCATTTCAGATCGATAGAAGAGATCGACAACTCCACATTGTTCTCGTTTGAGGAGAAGCGTGCCGCAAGGGCAGCACTTGTACGGGTTTGGCAAGCCCTGTACACCTACCCAAAGCACCATGAGATGAATGAAGATGCGCTCGAATCCATGAGAAAGCTGAGTCGCAAGGTTGAGCTGAGCAACACACAGCCAGAGACTCCAGAAAGGAAGAGGCCCAAGAGTACAGAGTCCCTTCCCAGCCCAATAGCAGCGGCAACGAACCAGGTAGCGGCCAAGCCTACCGTAGAAGCCCTATCGGCTCGTCAAGCGGAGGACAAACCCGAGAATAAGGGCAAACAGCCCGTCTATGGCTCCCGAGTAACGTATACTCCTGTTCATGCCGACACTGCAGCTCTCGGCGCTCTTTTTGCCCGCCATTCCGACTTGACCAAACCACATGAAATAGCTGTCCTCGTGGACGTTTCGCCAGAGCTTCGTGAAGCCTACCGCTCCCTCGTGCAGGAGATGTGGGAGACGCTCTGGCACTACAAGGGTGTGCCTTCGCTCTACAATTATGCGGAGAAGTGCCTTATGGACATTGGTATCGAGATAAAGAGTTCGGATGCTTCTCACAAGGGTCTGCAGGAGAAAGGCAAGCGTAAAGGTAAGGGTGAGGAGTATGGGGAACGGAAGGTAGCAGAGTCTGGTGCGGAACATGGAATCGAGAAGCCTGGGAAGGGTAGAGGTGTTGCGGTGGTTAAGGAGGATGAGCCGGGACAGCCTGAGCTACGACGAGAGTGGCGTCTTCCGCCCAACTCTTAGCCCGTCGGCCGTCCTTCGACTCTGGAGGGATCTACAATCCGGTAGCGTGGATTTCTCCAGAGGGATCGGAGACGACAGAGTCCACGCGCCAAGTCCAAGATTCTCCACTCATCGAGCCCACTCCCACGCCCACGGATGCCCAGTCTTCACCAAAGAACCCAAGGTCAACATACTCCCAGCCCAACACCATGCAAGCACAGGCCGGCAACGCTCTAAAGTCCGTCCAGTCTTCCGGCTCCACTGACGGTATAGGGAACGTCAGAAGCATTGCCAGCAAACACAACTCCAGGTCCAGCTCCAGCTCGACGATCTCGGTGTGCTTCGAGGAAGACTCCCTGGACCTGAGAGAGGAGGCTA
>JAWDJW010000117.1:0-10153 GCA_033119265.1 Coniosporium uncinatum
CGACTCGAAGTTCTTCGAGGTCGGATGCGGTCGGCCCGCGACGCAAGACTTTTGACAAGAGCTGTAGGTGGAAACTGTCGGCGGTTGCAGGTCCTTGCTCCAAACTTGAAACCTCTTCGAGCCTCTCCGCCGTGGAAAAGTAATTTTGACCATGGTGCAGGAGAGGTGGGCGGGGCAGAAATGCGTCAGTGCTCTTTCCTCACGTCATGATTAAAAGACGCACGAGCAAATCGAAGGTATAGTAATGTTACGGTAGCATAATTTCTAGAAGATTATCTAGACATAGCTCGGCTCAGCTACGATGGTTAGTCCGCGCATGCTGCCGAGCTTGAATGTTTTCGGTATAGTTCGTGGCCCTGCGTGAGAGGAGAGACTATACTCATCTCGGAGTAGCCTCCTCGCCACACAATCCATCATCACACACTTCGCAACCGGAGAGAAAGACGTCGTCACTAAAAACATTAGCAAATGATGAGCTTGAACACGTGAGAAAGCATACCTGTCACACTGGAGCAAGTCAGTCTGCTGCACACTGGGAGCAATGCCTGTGGCGAGAACGCCTGACCGCTGTAGATGAAGGAGACATTTTAGCTCCCACTGATGTCGATCGTACGCCTCTTTTCTGAAATCATCCGGTGGAACTGCCAACTTGTCTCCGATCCCGATCCAGCCCTCCAGCCCTACGAGTCGTACTTGACAGACTGAGTCGATCCATCCCATCCGAAGAGCGGCGTGAAGTGCCGTCGGAAGATGCATGCAGGTCAGCGCTTCCTCCAAGCTCTTCCCGAGTATGTCGATGCGGACGGCGCGCGACACGGTCACCAAACCTGATCTCGTGGAGTGGAACATGTACAAGAAGCTCGCCTTGGAAGTAGATTGTTAGACGAAGACGAAGCTTGACTTTCTTGGCTCTCTCCCGAAGACGCCGCCCTGAGAAACTGGAGGTTGATAGGATGAGAAGCTGTTCTGGCCGAAAGTATTGGATGTGGGTGTGGACTTCGATGTGTCGCAAAGAGAGGAAGGCATAGAGGCTGCAGGACCGAAGAAAATACTCAAGCTCATCGACACCCTCGCCGAAATCGGTATCTCTGGTGCGTCGATTGTGGAAGGGATTTCGGGAGCGGTTTAAATAGCCACAAAGGTCTCGTTTGAAAAGATCAAACACTGGCCAGTCATTCAGCATCGCAGGCGAGGCTGATGTAGGTGCCTGCAGAGCCAGAAATGTCACCCTCCGTTTTCCCCCGTCTCCAACCAGTTGGGCTGACTCGCAGAGAGGCTGACCGATATCGGAGAAGCAGGATGACAAGCGGTCCACACACCACCCGGTATGGGCGAACGACACGCCGAACCTAAGACTGTTGGACTGGAGTACAAGGAATCTGGTCTCGTTGCGTATCTGCCAGCAGGTCTGACGCACCGCTCGACTGACCCGCCCCTTGAACAGTCTATCAACCGGATCCCATTGTAAAGTCCCGCAGCTGCTGGTCAGGAGGAGTCTATACACCCGGTTGCGGAGTTCTGGAGGCAGTCTTTCGAGGAAGAGAGATGCCTCTCCGTCCTTTGCATCGCTTTCACGATATGTATCACCGTCCACAATCGATCGCGAGCCTTGACGCACTACGATGGCCCGTCTCCATTGGGCCCAGAGCGGGACGGGTGACCCATGCGCAGCGATCCAGTGGAGTGTCGAGCTGTTCAGCACATCTTTACTCGGTGCGCCATACTCTAACCCGTAGACGAGGACTCTGCCTTCTGACCTCGTCAGTGGGCCATAAAGACACGGCTCGACATCGACTTCCGTTTCAACGTAGAAGGCCGCTCCAGGGATTGCCCAGAGGTACTGCCAATCTCTAGCGATACGTGCTTTCATCGCCTGATACGTGTCGTCGTCTTGTGCCTCAAGATAAAATGGGTCATAACCTCCAGGAACGACTGTAACTCTGCTGCCAACGATCCGCTGGAACTGCAGACCGTCTTCTTGTAGGTGAGTCGTCAATCTTCGATAGAAATCGTGAACGCTATTGCATCCGTGAAGCGTAAACTGCGCGTCACATCTTTGGTCGACACCTGGGACATTGAACCGAACGAAGACCAAATGATGCTGCGCTGACTCGAGACGAATATGATTTAACATATCCATGATGAAGTGGATGAACCTTCTTCATCTTGAGAGGACCTTCAACAGTTATATGCCAAATACTCGTGCAATGGCCCCTGCGCTTTCCGCGGCCGCACTATATTTCATGTGACGATCGAGATCAGTAAGTTATTGAGCCTATTGTACATGGGGGTACCTTCTTTGACTAATGTACAAGAACCGAACTCTACGTCGTTCAGCATACGTTACCATATCGAACTACACCTGTCGTGAACCCAAGTCTTCTGCCGACGCTGAAGATGGGCTATCGTGCGGGAGTGTGGCTTGATCGGGCAACGACAACGAGGCAACTGTATAGAGAACTCAGGTTTCTGTGTAAGCCTGTCGGAGAGTGGACCGTTTGTCAATAGCTGTACTTGAAGCACTTGGAGATGCTCGCAAACGTACATTGGAGCCAGATGGAATCCATCAACGGTGTTGTAGACAAACACTTGGCTATCGTTGAGAAGCTGTCGGGTCAATCCGTCGATGAAGAGAGAAAGACTGCTTTAGAGACGCTGTTAACATGAAAAGCCATCGTGGCTACTTCCAGTAAAGAGTGGAGGACCAAGTTTTCGAACTTTCCGGCCGCACCGCGACATTGACCAAGGCCCAGATAGCAACGCACGCAGAAAGAAATCGTAGTTGAAAATGCCTTTGAAATTCATGTCTTGCTAATTCTGGATCCACATGGAAGATAGCAAGTACGGAAAAGGGTCGATCCCACACAAAGTTGTGTTCATGCTCCAAAGCTGCCCCTTCTGAGGGTTCCTCAATGGCTTTACTAGCCTCTGTGGTGAAGGAGTGGGCTCCAAGTAGCTAGCGGCAAACCACCCAGAGCTCCTCGTGCAGTTCTGAGCGCCAGACGAAGCCGTGGCACATTGTTACATAAGACAGACATACAGCATTCAATCAGTAGCCAGAAGTTGAGTAAGACACCCCTAATGAGGATTGATTCCGAGCGGGCGACTAGCCGGAGTAACACATAAGCGATCGTGAGCCGTCCTGCAAAGGTGAAAAGGATACTTCGTGCTCGAGCCGCGCGGGGTCGATCCACCGAGATCAGAATAGAAATACTGTGGAAGATCAAGATGAGGTCCGTGGTGACGTCCAATCCCAGTACCAAGTATATGAAGGCATGTTGTAATTCGATCCCAAGTGTTTTAAATGTACAATCTGCGGTACTTTGCCGTTGGCCTTGTTGGCAGGTGGAGTATCCGACTGGCTGAAGAGAAAACCACATCACGAATGTGCCTACCAGTACAGCACAGAGGGCCGTCCATGCCTTCCGTAGATCTTGGTTGGAATCTCCGAGGTTCTTGTAAGCCCACAGACTCTGAAGCTTGGCTAGCCATAGAGCACAAGCTAGCAATGAGAAGGAGGCTCGCTGGAAACGAAGGAGAGACTCGATGTCGGAAACCGTGGTTCGTGTTGGAGGAGCCTGACCGTCGAGGATGTCCGAGAGCGTGTTGAGGCTAGACGTGCTCGTCATGAACAAGAAAGCGCTTCCCACACAGGCCAGTAGAGTAACGAAGGCGAGCGAGTTCGCGATCTGTGTCCTCCGTGCCTCATTTCCGTCCTGTCCCGTGCTAATCTGTGACACTTGAAGTTTTGCCTGCAGGCAGGACACGAAGCTGGCGGAGGCGAGAATGAAGGCCAGCCAGACAACGGCTATGTATGGTGCGGTTGAGATTATGGTAAAGTGCAGCTCTAGAGAAAAGGGCTACTCGTACAATATATCATCGCGCTCCACCTTACCTTCATGCAAAGCGCTTTCGACGGCACAGTACAGCGTGATCTCGTCTGCATCGCCGGGCGCTTAGCAAGCGCCGGTGTATCATTAGCCTGGAGTGAGTATGAACATGCTTTCGTCGGGATATTCGCAAATTATGCTGGAGAAGTACGGATACCTCTAACCAAGTATTCGATAGCGAGAGACCACAGAGACGAGCGAGAATCAATTGGATAGCATGAACGGATAACGCATCTAAGCTATCTATGTAAGTTATTTATGTTATGTACAGTGTTTACAGAAAACACGCGAGAACGCAAGCAAATCCGCCAGACGATACATCCCTGCTTTCATGCTACTACCAAAGGGAGCGACGAGGATTCATACAAAGTTCTGCGCGCGAGCTTCCTATGTTTGGAACCGATCTCACGTCCATCCTATTCACTCTAGTGGACGGCAATTCGTCGAATGCATCGCTGAAGGCTTGGTGTGTTGGTGTTGTTGCTGGTGTAGGGACCGTCACCCAGCCGCTGGGAACCTCCCCAAGACTTCCTGAGGATACTGAGAAATGCGACCGAGGCCATGGCTGATCCAGGCTCCGCGTTGTCTGTACACCGTTATCTTCGACGGGTAATACCGTCTCTACAAGGTCGGAATGGTCATGAATGTTGCGGTCTTGGAGGTGAACCGACTCAGGTCTGGCCGGCGGAACAGTCGCGGCGACATCGTGACGACGCACCTGTGAGACAATGGGGTCTTCTGCGGGTCTGTGGTAGGCGGTAAGACTTTGGCTCGCTTGCATAGGTGCAGAGCGCAATCGACCTGGATCCGACGGAGTCTGTTCATCGCGCATTTCGGAGATGAGAGTCGTCATCTGCTGCCGGACATGTCGACAAAGATGTACGATACCATAGATCACTGCTCCGGAGATAACGAGCCATAATAGCACCAAGAGTGCGACAAGCGTGAAGTTGTCAGGAGTTGTAGGAGTCATGGCAGTTGAAGAGGGGAGAACGGTCGTTGCTCCCGTTCCGTTGGCCACGATTGCAGTGGCTGAAGATACGGTATGCATGACTTTGGTCGTTGTGGTAACATGTATCGTCGGTACCCTGCTCGCGTTTACAGAAGGCGCGGCGGAAGTGGGTGATGCGCCTTGCAGAGTGCGTGCAGGGCCTGGAACTCTCGATGGGGCCGTGGGAAGGTATGTCGTAGTGTTGCGCCATCGGTAGCCTGATGCACATTTAGTTTGGAGTTTCAAAGCCCTTTAGGACCGTTCTTGTAACGAACATGTTTTCCCTGCTGGAAAGAATTGGGTTGAGCTTGGCATGGTCGCTGAAGAGATGATGGTTGAATGCGGTGATGAGTGCTCTAACAGGTTGTCCATTTCTCCTTGCTATATACCCGTCCTGCTGCTCCATGGAGCGAGATCTGACCGAGTATAGCATCGTGTAACCGCTGGAAAAATCACAGCCTTTCTCGCGGCACGGTTGAAGTTTGTGCGATGTGGCGGCGGTTCACCAACATTGTCAATGCTCGGAATACCCCACAAAATGATCCTCTGCGCACGGGCACGTAGCCGCTAGACGCCGTGCCGCACTGCTTGGCCAACAACGTTGCAGCATTTATAGCGGAGGATCTGTCGGGCCATGATTGTTGGAATGGCACAGACGCAGCTTATCTTGCGCTTGGTCGTTTCAAGCCCTGGCAGTTATGCTCAAGAGCGAAGCGATAACGCTGATACAGGCCGGCCACCACCTGGATATTTCCTACAGACACATCGTCCGCTTCAATGAAAGGACAGTACATCGCCGTCATCTGTTAGGAAGATGAGGAGTGGATAGCAAAAGTCACTAGTGTTGTGTCCAAGAACAGCCTGAAAGTCTGCTGGCTCTATGACCCTGTTTCTCTCCAGCTTATACCTGATGGTCCTTTCGAACTCGTTGCATCTAACCACGAGGACAAGATCCCTCTGCAAAGCGTATTGCATAGCATTGAAGTCGCAGAGCACTGCTACAGTCAAGGCAGTCTGCATGGATGGTACTGGCACGATGTCGTCTCAAAACAGATCTCGATATCCCACAACTTCAGACACAAGCGCAGCCTCCACAACAGGAAAAACAGGGGTTTGGCGTCAGTTGCGGGTCCCTTGTGTGCAAAATCTCTTGAGCACAGTCCTCGAGCCTTTGAGCCCTGAACCAGTTAGAGAGCTCATAACAAGCATGTAGACTAGACCGCGTATCTATAAAGGTGCTAGTTGCAATGGCTTAGCGCTGTCGGAGCGGTTGCCCTAGGCAGCAGCCGAGCAATCACGGAATAGACTAACGTGCTAACAAACAAAAATTGTGATACAAGGAACGGCTTGACAAAGAAGTCGAACAATGCCAATGTTGGATGCCAACTGCAAGAGCAACGACTCTGGGCTAGCCATGCACGTTGTGGTTTTGAGCGTGAAAAGTGTTTGGATCTCGCATGCATCGTTCGTCACCTGCCGTTTGTCATATTTAGGACGAGAGGGAAGCAGCATCCACAAGCCGAGTCGAAACTCTTGTATCAACTGACAAATAGACCGCGTTCTAAGAATCCGCTCAATGACGGCCACAGGATATGGTGCATTACGGCACGCGTTTCGCTCAGTGGAAACAAGGCCTTGTTGATACAGAAGACTCACAGGACTCTATTGCTAGCAGGTGCACACGCATAGTTATCAACCCCACAACACGAGATGACATGTACGTCTGCGGCTCGACCAGCTCGACCGCAAGATGGGAAAGATGTATTGATCGCGAATACGCCCACGTTTTCGCTGACATAATCTATGCAATTGGCCTAACCATGCCTACAACGAATGACAAGATCATGTTCATGAATGGTCTGGTAAAGGCTGCTCAGATGAGAGCGGAGAGAGTGAGGGGGAGACAGCCGATGAGACGACGGTGAATTCGATACACAGCGCGAAAGGAACGGTATATGGCCAAGACTACGACATCTCAGAGTAAACAATCTTCACTACCGCACCGCGGCCTGTCACAAAGAAAGATTTCTCTACGTTGTATGTGACCTCACCCTCGAAAGACTCTGCGTCAATGAGTAAGGGCCCCTCCAGTTGTTGCAGGCTGTCTGCGTGGTTGGATTCGAGCCACTCTATGCTATAAGAAAGATTCTTATGAGCGTGGCTAGGCTTTCCACGAGCTGATCCTGTCGAGTGCTCAATGATGAGCTCCAGAGGCCCAACGGTGTAGGATCGTGGTACGGTGCCGGACTCGGTTCTTCCCAGTAACGGATAACCTTGGGCTAGTCTGGTGTGGTCGTAAGGTGTACTATCCGAGCTTATCGACCCATTATCTAGGGCGGGTACGGACCATAACCGTGTTGTAGGTTCGAGAGGTTCGCACGCCGATGCGGCAACGGGTTTGGCGACTGGAGTGGTCTCTGACAGCATCGGCACTGGCTGAGGATGTAGGTGACTGAAGTCGCTCTCTGTATCAACATTCTGAACTGGCACAACTGGCGTGACTGGTGTTCCCTCCATAACAACATGCTCCACTACACAGATCACTGTTGACATTGAAGCTGGCAGAGTCAGGAGTGTGCTCTCATTTGGATTAGGATACTTGATCCTTTTATGGTTGGAAAGAACACTATCAAGGCTGCTCTTGACTAGAGTCTCCAGCACCTCTATGAATCTCTTCTCCATAGTCTTGTTCACGGGTAAGAACGGCAACCCCCATCCAGGATATATTCTGCCATGGCACCGAGGAGTGTGCATCTTCCCGTGCATGAGGATGAAGCTGTTGCAAATATAGCAGGCATCTTTGCTGGAGCAGACAACCCGAGGCGGCAGAGTGGAAGGCTCAATCTCATAGTGGTAAAGGAGCTGGATCTCAGCATGGATTTTCGCTTTTCTGGCGGTCCTCCTCGCTCGTTGGGCATATTGAGCCTTCGGATCTTGACATCCACTCTTCAACAGGCTGCATATCTGATCAAGGTCGCGCTGCCCGTGCTCTCCCCGGAATCGTGATAACGTACTAAGCAACGTCGGATCATAATGACGAACTCCGGGACTCTGGTAAAGTTCAGGGGGTAGAGCAACAAGAACTACTCTCATTTGCCGGGCCGCAGGATACTTCTTCGCCGTTCGGTAGAGAAACCTCGCGGCATCTTTGTATCTGCCAGTTTTATCGATAATGTTGAGGAGACGTTTCCTCACGTTAGGATCCATGCTGGCATTGGGTATAGCAGCGAGCACTGAATCAATGCCACCAATCTGACCTAGGTGGTAGACGCCCGTTACAAGATCTCCAAGCCGGGCCATGGTCCGATGTTTGGTCCATACATCAACCATCTTTATGACTCCCTTTGCTCTTTGCACGAAGATTCCAGAAAGCGGGAGTCGAGTCTTGGACTGTTTGGCTCCAAGCATATCCAAAGACCTGATGGTATCTTGCAGCAAGGTCTTGATAGACTGCTTCACTACATTCCGGCTAGTGGCAACGAACCCTAGACGGCAAAGGATGCGGTTGCTGCACATGCCAACGATGGCGGCGAAGACATCATTCTGCACCTTGGCACTGGTGAATTGAAGCTGAGACAGTACTTGGAAGATTCCTTCAAAGCCCTTCTCCAGCTGCTGAAGAGCCTGGTTGCCGTCCTGTGGATTTGTTTTGTTGACGGCTAGCATAACATTAAGCGACTTTGACTCTGCATCTTCTGCGACACAAACTGCGGGGATGTGCTTTGGATCGTCTTTTGTGCTGGAAAGGAACGCGAGTATACTGGCCAGTCTCCGCTCTCTGTCAAAGGGCAGGGTATAGCCCCCTCGATGGACCAGTGCATCACTGACTGGGTTCTCGAACGGCAGGGTCATGACTGGTTGCAAGAGGTGAAGCAGCACAATATCTTCAGCGGACTCGATTGTCGGCTCGAGAAAAGCTCTTGAAGCCATCTGAGGGATATCACTCTTGAATTTGTCAAGGAAATCCAAGGTTGACTACGCTATCTCGGTATGGCGAAAAGAGCAGGATTGCTGAAGAGCGGCTTAACCCCCACCATCCCAGATGCGTTAGCTTGAAGCTCGGCTTACTCACCCATTGCAAGTCCGCATTCGTATTCATTCACAATCGATGTTCATCATTGAGAGGCTTGACTCGCGTTCTTTCAAAGCCAATAGGAGGATGGTTTAACGTTTCTCGAAGCTGTTGCGTTCCTCTATTTGGCCTTTCTACTAGAGTTGCGTCCCAATTTTGACCCGCTCAATGTATATGGCTTTGAAACTAACATGGGACTCACCTAAGTCTAAGCCACATTGATTGGCACACATGATCCTGAGGAAGAAGGACATCGGGAAAGAGACAAGTTCGTTTCTGAGCTGAACTTTCCATGTTCCAACGCAGTGGGCTAGTTGCTTTTGGTGCGTGGTTACATTCCTTAGATGGTGAAATTTCGACCCCGATTCCAGCATGTCAAACCCTGTATAAATACTCGCTCTAATACGGTCAACTTGATTGGGTCTCTGTACAGCTTTGACGAAGCGCACGTTGTGCGCTTTGCTTGATGCCTGTGCACGACAACAACAACATAGTTCTAGAAGCTAGCCCATCATCCCCCTGATCTCTCTAATCTAGGATCTTGCCTTTTATCGTTCTGATCGTTGTCATCGTACCTCCAGAAGGACGCGCCATATACGAGGTCTCCATAAGTCTATCCTTGGAGAGGGATAGTATAGTAAATACCGTAAACCTTTAACAACGGTTCGCCGGAGAAGGACTACCAACGATCAAGTTGTCGCTCTTCCACGAATACATTGTTGAGCGCTAGAGTGCCTTGGATCCTGTGTAAGCCTTGAACAAGGAGACGATATAAGACATGTTGTAGGGTACGGCCGCCTTTCTTTTAATTAGGGACAATCTAGCAATCAACCATGCAACTACACTCCTGCACGTCCTGTAATTCTTCGGCTCGGAATCGAACGTTCCAAAAGATTGCGCCATCGAAGCAGAAGACTTGCGGACATCGATATTTACATGCATAGCTGTCTAGAAGTTAACATAGCCGCGACTGGAGTCAATCTGCTTACCCTTAGCTCCTAAGCAAGCCTCATCTGATCATCATGACCATGGGTTAGCTTTGTTGCGGCGATGGGTTTATTTCACATGATCGGATTCACGTAAGATTGTTGCTTTTTGGTGGCTCATCTTTGCACTTGTTCACATCTAGACGTTACAGCTCTTGTCAAAAGTCTTGCGTCGCGGGCCGACCGCATCCGACCTCGAAGAACTTCGAGTCGA
>JAWDJW010000118.1:0-10091 GCA_033119265.1 Coniosporium uncinatum
TCATTATGAACGGTCAACTATGAAGTCTCAGCTCTTCATCGATCTCGTGCTTCTGGTACTGTCCATCGAAAATTCATTTCAATGTCATTGTTCTTTGTTCGTAACAAATCCTCTGTGCGTGCTCGTTTCACTTCTGTCTTCGGCGCATTCCTTGACCTCTTTATTCCCGAAACGGCAATCCAGCAGCGCAATTACAACAATCGCATAGCTCGCACGTTAACCTCACCAATACTCGTGCCCTAAAGAGGTTGTGGCACGTTTCTACATCAATCTGTTATGGAAGACCGGGACCTTTGCAGGCCCAGTAGGCCGCTTGTTCGCCGCGTCGATTCGCCTTTCAAGTCAATCTCGAGCGAACGCGACGGCTTCGAGATTATCCGAAGACAAATCGTTGCTCTAGCCGGAGATATTGGAGCTCTGGTTGTCACCGACATCGCGCAACTTCCAAGCAGTGCCTGCTATCGCCTCATCGCCGCCAGAGTGATCGGCACAGACGACACCGAAGCAGGCATACAAGGTGTCTTCCGCATCCCACACACCCTCGGACGCCTAGGTGCCGACGACGAAACCGAGCAGCACGAAGAGAAGATCAGAGAGACCGTCGGTGGCGTCCGCACCATCTTACGCAAAAGCAAGAAAGTATGGAAAACCGTAGCACATCAGTACGGCGCCCCGGAACTGCCCATGTCCAACAAGGAAAAGAAGAAACAGATCAAAGCCATGCCAACCGACAAACGCATACAAAACCGCGTCGCCATATCCTCCTTCCTCTTCATCCGCGCCATCCCCGCCCCGCGCGTCCTCGCCTTTGACGCTACCGTCGCCAACGCAATATACAGCCCTTACACCTTCGAGCGTCTCCCCGATGGCCAACGCCTCGAAGATATATACAGCGAAATGTCGTTGGAAGATAAACTTGCCATTGTAGACGAGCTCGTCGAGATACTCTGCCGTATGGAGTCCACGCGCTTCAGGACCGCTGGACGCTTGGGCTCGGCTACACGACCTGCCGCTGCCGTCGTCAACGGAGGTCATACTCCAACACCAGGTTTTTTGATCGAAGCGGAGGACAAGGAAACGATATCTCTTTACGGCCCTTCTGCCCCGAAAAACGAAGTCAACCAAATCGAAATCTCCGGCTTCAGCGCTGGCATCTACGGTGGCGGCGGCGGCGGCGGCGGCGGCAGTAGCAGCAGCAGTAGCAGTACCGGCGTCATCGAGACAAAAGCGCGCGTTACACCCAAAGAGATCTTCGCCGAGCAGATAGCGAACTGGATCAAGTTCGCCGAGCGCGCCAGGCCACCAGACGCGCGGATACGGCAAAAGTACGAGGACCTGATCACCATCATCGAGGAGATGGAGCGCCATCAGTTTTTCGACCATGTCGTGGATTTGGAAGATCCGAAGACGAGGTTACCGAATGTGCTCGCTCATCCGG
Source organism: Coniosporium uncinatum (assembly GCA_033119265.1). Lineage (NCBI taxonomy): Eukaryota > Fungi > Ascomycota > Dothideomycetes > Coniosporium > Coniosporium uncinatum. The sequence continues at coordinate 1,439 of JAWDJW010000118.1, forward strand.
CGCTGAAACCGCGGAACGTACTCGTGTGCTCGAGGAGTTCGGTCGAGAGCGGGGATGTTGCGGGGTGGAGGGTTAGTGTGGTGTTGGGGTGGGATGAGGCGGTTAGTCTGCCGCCGGTGCTGGCGAGGGAGCCGTTGAACTGGCTGTGGGAGTTTCCGGATCCGTATCCGAACAGCGCTACGGGTGGGGATGATGAGGACGACAACGATGGTGAGGGTGATGATGATGATGGTAAAGAGCAGACGTTGGGGGAGCTGCAGAGCCCGGTGAGCTATCGGCATACGAGTGAGGAGGATAGACATCGGATACGGAGTCATTTTGAGGATTCGCTTGTGACAGCGCTGTCGAGCGTTGATGATGGGTTTACGATGGCCGTGTATCGGCAGCAGGCATATGGGAAGGGCAAGTGGCTGCGCAAGGTGTTTGAGTTTGCGGTGAGTGGAATCAAAGATAGGGAGGACATTGCGAAGTTTGAGCACTTTCGAGCAGAGTGGGAGAGCGAGAAGGAGAGGCTGTTCAGAGGAGACATGTTGAGCGACGAGAAGAGCGAGAAAAGTGGGATGAGCGAGGATAAAAGTTTTAGGTGCGTGGGAATATGGGATGGCGATGCTGGCAGTCAGCGGCACCCTAGCTTTGTGTAGCGGTTGTATTCAATCATGATACCCCCTCGCTCTTGGATGTTTTTTCAGAGAGTCCTTTTTCGGCCTTCCTTGTTTCTTTGTGGTCCATTCGTTGCAACGCTCTTCTAAACACGGCGTGCTTTCTTCGGAGCAGAAGCCTCGCGGACCCATTGCTTACATGAAGACAGGCCTTCCCTTTCAACGTTCCCCGGGTCTGCGACTCTGCGCGTCAGGGCACGTATTCTCAAACAGCGATGATTTTTCTTCCTTGGTTTCAGTCGGTGTCGCATCATATCTCCATCATAACTGGGTAGAGCACCAGCATCGTAAGAAAAACCAGCGAGTTGACAAGCAGGAACAGTACGGCCGTAATGCCTATTGCGCGCCGCAACAGCGTCTTCCTTGCTGAGGCGCTCCGGTAAGCTTGCGGTAGTTTCTGGCCTTCGGTATCATTGTCACTGTCCAGGTCGTGGTACTCTTGGAAAAATGCTTTCTTCTCGTCCGCAGCGTCGTCGGCGTCTCCGACAATGGTCGCTTCGTCGTCACTGTCGTCGTCTGAAGGTTCGTCTCGATATGTGGGGTACGCAAAGTCTAAGGAGCGAGAGAAGAATAGGTCAAGGAAGGGGTAGTCGGGGCTCTGAAGTGGTCCCGTGATCAAGCTGTAGTCGTCCCCTTCCAGCGGATTGAGGATCATCTGCGTATAGAGTAGTGGTGATGGCATTGGTGGTGAGGATTCCATACGTTCGTAGTGTACGGTGTCGATCTGATGGAATGCCGTACTTGTGTACTGGGTCCACGGTATTTGTAGGGTATGTGCAGATAGGCGAATGAGTATGTATATAAAGCTTGGCGCAATCTTTTGGCAGTGATAGTATCAATTATAGATTGCGATTTAGTGAAAGGCCGGAAATTCGATGCTTCGTGATAATCTCAGAAAGGCTGTGGCGAAAGAGAGGCTATATGACAATGGATGTGGATGAAGAAGACTCGGACGCAAAAGTAAGTGAAATCTGGGGTGGACGTACGAGGAATGAGATTATATGAGACGCGCGCTGGGAACATGCAGATAAGCATTCTGAGGAATTAGAAACACTTTGCGGCAAGCATAGCTTCACTAGCGATCATGTATCACTGTCTGCACTCAGGTCTAGAAGTTGTCTGTTTCATTGATGTGCGAGGGTTGCAGTGGAGGTGAAGATGTCGGACATTGGCTGGGAAAGACCTTTCTAATGTCTCGCCCATTCCGGGGTTGTCTTCTGCTTTGAGAGGCCTGAGTACCTGAGTAGTAACCTTGCGGAAGCGAAGAGCGCCATAGCGCTCTCAATTTGACTGCCGGACGCTCTGAATCCATTGTACGGTTATCGACAGCTGTGACCGCTCAAACCAAATTCGCGAAGGTTTGCAAGTGCTACGCGACGAGGAAGCACAACGTTATGGCCAACGATGCCTTGGCCTTCTCCCGTCGGATAAGACCTTGGGCCAATTTCTGACGAGCAGGCAACGGCGGGTTTGGCACTTTTTGAGCATTGACACTGCAGGTATTCTTGGATGAGAAACGAAAGATGGTGACGCGCCCAGAAACGATCGCGCTAAGGGGGGCGAATCTCGCGGCTCTAGCGCCACAAATTGGTGGCTTAGAATCCGCACACACTCATACAGAGTCGACAGCCTCAATGTAGCAGCAGCGCGTTATGCTCCTCGTGAGCCCTATCATCGCAACTTTGTTCTTTGCTTATCACTGCCCGGTCCCGCGCAGATCGCAGCACAGGTACGGGCATACAGATCTCTTTACAACTCGATGAAGGTCTGTCCTTTCATATGCTTTCTGACTCCCCTTCTTCTCCTTTGCGACCCCATGTCACACTAAAGGGCGGCCAAGCTCAGGGTATTAGTAAGTCATAGACACGTATTAAGTGTTGGCATTAGTACAGAACCTGGATGTCAAGGCAAACGATTGAAATGGCGGGTCGTTTTGGTATTGTTCATGGTACTTTGGTAAATCAAGAACATAACTACAGACGATATCCCTTAACGCATCTGGAGGCCATTGGAGGCGCTCAATGCGTAGCGCAATTGACGCCAAATCACGCGAGATACAGAACGAAGAACAAATGAAGCAAACTGGATATCTGCCGCTTGAACGCTAGAGTAGAAAAGAGAAATTGATCATCTCGCCATCACGAACTCTGCCACAATATTGTAGGCGCCCCTGCTGAAGGTGTTGGCAAATTGACAAACACAATCAATCGTCCTCCAAATCTTCGATATCGTCCTTATGGTCCTTGAGACGGGTGTTCAGCTGATCCTGAGGGTTCCAATCAGGCACTTTGAAGACTCTGACACTTTTGCCATCCATTTCTCTATAGACAGGCTCCTTGTAGTTGTTGACAGAACGCGCTTGTTTCTTCGCCTCACGCAGCCATTCGCTCCAGGCAGGAGTCGCTGGGACTGCATCGCCTTTAATTGCCCATTTCACGCTCCCAGTGGCAATGATGACCTTCCAAAGCGCTTGTGTGAATGTTTCATTGAAGTCAGCCTTGTACTCTTCCGCCTTACTCCGATGCTTCGACTGCTTGTACAGGCTTGTCATGACCTTCTCAGCTTGCTTTGCGTTCTTGGCTTGTAGTGTTTGCAATTCCGAAGCTTCGTCCTTTTCCCCAGGTTCAAGCATCTTTTTGAAAGGCCAATGCTTACTCCTGACTATCTTGTCGCCACTATGCGAAGGCAATGGAAACTCGTAAGTGAAAACCTGGTCCTCGATGTCGAAGCCGGAAAGATCCCAGTGCTCTTTGGGATCCAGGGCAGCCACTACCCAGTATGCGGCGTTGAGCATCATGTATGCGGCACCGAAGGTAATCTGGAGAATGTTCGTCGCGTTTCCGAGGCAGACGACACCAGCCATGAGCATGAGAGTGCCTACCAGAGACATCATACGATACTTCAATGGCTTTTTGACGAAATAATTGATCGTCTCGGGAGCGAAATAGAGCTGCCGTGCAACGTCCTCGCTACATTCCACTACAAGGAAAGCGCCTTTCGGGTATCTGATGACAACATCGCCGGGGGGTGCGCTGTCGTCAAACCCTTTCCCCTCAACAACTTTCCGCTTCGGTAGTTCAAGGGTCCAGTAGTTGGCGAACCCGATGAGTGTGGACAAGAGAGATAATACAACGACGGCGAGCAGAGCCATACCGTCGGCGTAATAGATCGAAAGAGCCAGAATTACAAGAGACTGAACGAAGCCGACGATAGCGACGACCGACAGCGGCCCTCGAAAGTTTGCTTTGACTCTGAAGTCCTCATTCGGGTTCTTCCTCTTGATCTTGACGCATCGTACTGCGAAGTCGGGAAGATTTTCAGCGTCACTAAGCATGTGTTAGCGCGTGCCCAGTCTTTCACTGTGACAATATGTGGTCCCGACATACAGCATCACGTTGCCCACATGATTTACCGCATCTCTATCGTTGCCCGAATATACACCTGTAACCCAACCCGGAGTTGTAGCAAGCACTGACGGTCTCGTAGGTCGAAGGAGGGCTTGGGGAGCGGGCAACAGGCGAGGAAGGAAGATCCATTTGGACAAGGTAGCGACCTGGGAGTTGGCGAGGACGGAACCTTCGCCCAAGATAGCGAGAAAACCAACGATGTCCAGTTGGAGACACTCTAGGCTGGAGATGAAGGCCCACGGATCATCGCTGCAGCTATTGCTGCTCATGTTGCTGTAGCCGTAAGCAAATAGCTACGTCAACGTATGATGTTAATGGCGCTGTCCAGAAGATCGATTCTTGAAGCTCCAGAAGCTAGTGCCCATAGCAAGGTGGGAAGATGATGAATGTTGAAGTACTAGAGGTGGAGAGAGTCAGGCTCGAGAAAAGAAAGATTGCATCGAGGCGCAGAAAGCCGCGTCGTGCAGCCTCTACTGGCGGCCTCCAGACATCAGATGAAGGTGGAGAGCATGGTTAGGAAAGTTCGAAAGTGTGGAGGCGGAGGCGGCCCCCATAGCCCAATGCAAATGTGGGCGTTTGGCTGCGCCTTGGTCACTGCAGCAGTTTCTTGCCGAAAGGCAGTACAGGCATCACTCTACCTTCGCGCTCCTGCTTTGTCTACGCCTTTCGACGGCGATCTGAAGACTGACCGGAAGCTGTTCACAACAAAGTCGCTCATCTCAACGCACTCGGTGGAGGTCCGCTTCGGTCGTCCCTTGGGTCGCTGACTCGCGGCGTTTCCGGGCCAAAGCTTGGCTTTCCCTTTCCTTCACTTCAAACCTGGCAGTGTAAGCGTCGGTTGACACGGCCATGGCGTTTACCTAGTGATCTAACGTTCGGTCAGGCTCTTCCTTCTGATCCATATAGTTAAGAAGCGGTCGTTGCCTTGGAGCCTCCTGTTGTCTCCGCTGCCGTGCGTGAGCACTCATATCCGAGCATCATCGATCACCACCGCAGTCAAGACGACTCTCTCGCTCTAGGGTCTCATTATCGTGATTCTTCCCTCAGTGCTCTGATTGGACTTTGCTTCGTAGGCACTTCCTATCACGCCTTGACAGGGTGCCGAAGGGGACGCAGCAACTGCTTAAAGCCTGCACACTGCCCAGTGATCGCGCGACACAAGGCAGACGTGCCCTTAAGAACATAGCCACGCTCGGTATTTTGAAGCCGCCAGGAAGAGTGCCTCAAGTGCTATCATCATACGCCTGGCTGGTGCCGTTCGAAGTGAAGCCTGGATACTGGCTCGTGGAGTCCGCGCGCGATAGCGCTTCGGCCTGACTTGCTCCTCCGACGGCTGAGAAACTGTGTTGCCAGGCGCAAAGTGGACTTAAAGGACAGGACTGTAAGTTTCAGGCGCTTTCTGCGAACCGTCAATGTATTCTGCCCGTACCCAACACCCTCCTTGTATTCAATATCTAGCATGCAACAATTTGAGCATCCTGCAGTCGCATATTTCACGCTCGAGATTCCTAATGGAGGGCGTCCAGAACATACAGAGTCAATGCGTAAGCAATTTGCCCGGTAAGCAACACCAAACGCGAGGGGGAAATGGTTGGGTTTGCTAACGCGCGCTTTAACAGAGTTAGTAGTTTCAAGGATTGGATGCCGAAAAGAAGACGAAGCGAGACCACGTCCTCGCCTGTGGTAATCAAGATGGTGCAAAGTAATGGCGATGGGTCCACGACGGTGACCGACGCTTTCGAGGTAGCGTTACAGGATGTTCATAACACACCCCTAACATATAGCGATACTCGGAGAGACATCCTTGAGTCCGAACAGGCCAATCTCTGGTATTCATCGGTTTTGAAGACAGCATCTGAGGCAGAGCTACAGGCCGCTTTCATTGTATGGAAGATACGGGAAGACGACCGCGAAAACTTCTTTGGCAACCGAGCATCCGAGGCGGTACCAGGACCAGATACTCAAGACTTGGGTGGACAGTTTCTGACGAACCTTGAGCGCATAGAGAAGTCTCGCTTGTTCAAGATCGCGCTACGTATGCCCAAGGGAGCTCATTTGCATCTACACTTCAATGCTGAGTTGCCTCCGGGTCCACTTCTAAAGCGGGCCCGAGATGTGCCTACGATGCGCATCAGGAGTACGCAGTCCATCACTACTGTAGAGGACATCAAGGACACGGAGATTGTCTTTAGTGTCATGCCTGATGACACCGTAGAGGCTGACCTATTCTCTCTGAACTACGATCCCGAGTTCAAAAAGGAGGGGAGTCGTCCATGGATGAAGTGGAGTACGTTTCAGAAGGTGTTCAAGGACAGATTCGACCTAGATGCAGAGGTATGGGCTGCTGATAAGATGGTTCTGAACGAAGAAGAAGTCTACGGCATGCAGCAGACTACCAACGGGTAAGTACGAAGACGGACGTTCACCAGAACAGTACTAATCTGTGTTTCAGCGTATGGGCACGCTTCAACCAGGGCACTCGCGCCTTCAAAGGTCTGGTAAACTACGAGACCATTTACCGATGGTACATTGGAGCTGCGATCGACAACATGATAGCAGACAGGGTTATGTATGCAGAGTTACGGCCAATGTTGTTAGATAAGTCGATTCCAAGCCAAGACGGCGAACGAAAGCTCGATCTCAACGACCAGATGCGTATTATCGTCGAGGAGCTCGGAAAAAAGAAGCGCGATCTTGAGAGCAGAAGGGAGCTTCACAAATTCCCTTTCGGTATCAAGATCATTTACTGCACGCCGCGATCTATCCCAAAAGACGTCATGAAGCGTGAGCTTCAGGATTGCATCAAGCTAAAATTGGCGTTTCCAGACCTTATCTGTGGTACGTCCTCACTCGGCATCCTTTGCCCAAAAGTGTCTCATCTCACTGACGGTGCATTAAGGTTTCGATCTGGTTGGCGCAGAGGATAGACCCAACAATATTGGATTCTACGCAGAAGAGCTGCAGGCTTTCACGAAGGCATGCGAGAAGCTCGACATTGAGATACCGTTTTTATTTCATGCCGGAGAGTCCTTGCTCGACACTGGTGGATCGCGAATGCCTGAAAAGTCAAACCTTTACGATGCCGTACTGCTTAATTCCAAACGGATAGGTCATGGTTACTCCTTAGTAAATCATCCGATGCTAGCGTATCATTTCCGGGAAAAGAAGATATGTATCGAGTTATGCCCTACTTCCAACGAGCTGCTTCACCTTTGCCGCAACGTGAAAGAGCATGTGTTCCCGCAGTTGCTGGCTATGGGCATTCCTTGCACTCTTAACAGTGATAATCCCTCAGTTTTCCGGTAAGTCTGCTTGGAGCTTGGCACCCTTCCTCTCCTTCACTAACGGCATGATTAGAGGACACGGTCATTCTACCTCATCCCTATCACATGAATTCTACCAGGCCATGGTCGGTTCAACGAGCATGAACTTGCACGGTTGGAAGCAACTTGCTCTGTGGAGCATAGAGTACAGCTGTCTTACCAACCCAGAGAAACAGGAAGCTCTTCAGATCTTTCGTACGGAATGGGAGGAGTTCTGCAAATGGATTATCGATGAGTATGGCGCATACGCAGATTCTCTGGATATCAACCCGCAATGACTGGTCCACCGGTGTCTGGCGTTACTTTGATGTTTTCTAAGTGGAGGTAGGCTATTAGCGCGCGCTGTTGTCCTATGGAAACAAGGACCACTGAGATACCCAATGCCGAGGAGTCTACAATCACGTTTTCAGGCTATGATGTGAGTTCCAAGTATCCAAGTGTAGGAGAATTAAAATACGACGGTTTCTCACTCGTGGATCCATAAAGTTTCGGTCACGTTGTATTATCGAGTAAGATATGTAACATTGAAACGTCGATATGATCTAAGTCCTTAATCTCCGCTTGATGCCTCTAATCTGGGTATCGGGAAATTGCTGCCTTCACTTTCACTTGCGAATCTGAATTTCGAAGATTCACTTCCCGGTCACGAGACGCTTCGTATTAAGAAGCTTTAACGCTTTCCTCGCTCTTATCCGTGATACTTACGCTGTCTCTAGCCATAAACTACACCCACACCTCACTCATCTCTTCCAAGCACGCGCAAGAAACCATCATGCAGCGCGAAAAACATATCCACAACGACAATGCGGGGATCAGTATCGGCCCTGCGTTGTCAATCATCACTTCTCACTCATTAACGTGCGCTTAGTGCACTGCTCACGAGCCATCACAGGCAGCAGACGCCCCGACAATGAGAGTGCCACCGGCAACGCAGCAGGAATCATCCTAGGCGTCGCTCTGATCACCAGCGTTGTCCTAGGCCTCGCGTACGCGCTCTACCTTCGGCTCACTCGGGGACGCCGTCAACGCCATCGCCGTGGGTTTCAAACCACCAGCGAAGGAGCAGAACCTTCGCCGTTGCCGGCATCAATCTTTGCTACCACAAGGCAAACGGATGACGGCCGTCGTGTGAACGTCGACGAAGCCGACAGTATCTACAGGGGCATCATCGAGCAGCCATTACACGTCTCGACCGGTTCCGGACCAACGACTCCACCTCGCGCCATAATCACTGCTTCTTCCTCTTCGCATCGCAACACGCCTC
>JAWDJW010000119.1:0-10056 GCA_033119265.1 Coniosporium uncinatum
TCTTGTTCTTCGACGCCCTGGGCGCCTTTCTGTGCGTAGCAGTAGACGTTGGGGGGAACTTCGAGGTTTGGAAGCGCTCGAGCATAAGCCATCCTTTTGGTTTGGAACGGACCGAAGTCCTCGCCGGTCTCGCAATGGCTGTTGGTGTTCTTTTCATGGGCTTGGACCTTATCTCTCACGGCTTGACGCATGCTCTCGAAAATCAGGGCGGTCACGAGCCACACCACGGACACGATCATGAGCGAGTATCACCAGGGAGTGTTGATGTCGCCGCACTTTCTGCTATCTGCTCCACATTGGTTTCTGCGATATTCTTAAAGAATCATGCCCGCATTGGCCGCGTGATGCGCTTGCAGGTGCTAGAAAACCTCCCTTCAGTGCTCAGTAACCCGGCGCATCTGCTAACATTGTCTTGCTCGTCACTTCTTCTGCTGCTTCCGTTGCTTTCTCTTCAATCCTACAAGTGGCTAGATGGTGCTCTGGCAGGCACAATTGCCATATCGATGATTCTCTTCGGCTCAAGGCTTTGCTTCTCGCTCGGCCGCATGTTGCTCATGTCATACTCTGGTCCCGGTGTTCCCGGCGTCATTGAGGAACTAGAAGGCGACCCAGCTATCAGCGGTATAGACGAAGCGAGCTTTTGGCAGGTACACTATGGTTTGTGCATGGCCAACTTGAAACTGAGAATAAAGAGCAGAGATGACATGGCGAGCTTACGAGAGCGAGTGTGTCGTCTCGTCAGGAATAGGCTCGGTGGTGGATACGGTTCAAGTGCTGGACCGATCAAGTGGGAGGTCTCTACACAATTGGCGTTGGAAAGGGACTGATTTTGACACGCAATGTATGTCAATTTCAGCAGCGAGCGTATATACGGTCAAGATACCCATGAATTTGAACGACTTATTACAAAGGGCCGATTCCACGGCTCTTACCCCTGATTTCACGTTCCTCGTCACGTGGGTTGTATCCGTCCCAGCAATGATGCCCCGCCCTGCGGCAAGTGCGGCATCCGACTTACCCCGGAATATGGACACAGGTTTCTATCGTTCCGATTATACTGTACCATAGTTACCGCATAACATGTCTTTTAGATGACAATTCGGACCCTTCTTCTCAGACCATGCCGCCAACCCTCCGTGCCGCTATCGCCCATCTCTCCCCCATCTTCCTCTCCGCCTCGCTCACCACCAAAAAAGCACTTAAAGCAATCCAATCTGCATCCACCCGTCGCGCCAACCTCATCGCCTTCCCCGAATCCTTCATCCCTGCCTTCCCAATCTGGTCCTCCATCCTGCCTCCAACGCACAACCACCATTTCTTCTCCGCCTTCGCGCACTCCTCCATCTACGTCGATGGCCCTGAGATTGCTAGTATCAGAGATGCGGCGAGGGAGTGGGGTGTAGCCGTCAGCATCGGCATCAGCGAAAAAGTGCGGTATTCGTCCGCCACGCTCTTCAACTCGAATCTCATCATAGGATCTAACGGCGAGATCCTCGTGCACCATCGAAAGCTGCAGGCCACGTTCTTCGAGAAGCTTTCTTGGGCCGCTGGGGATGGGTATGGGTTGCGCGTCGCTTCTTTGCCGTCCAACGGCAGCGGCAGTAGCAGCGGTAGCGGCATTGCGAACGGCGCCATCCGGGACCCGCAGAACGACGTTAAACTCGGCGCCCTCATCTGCGGCGAAAATACAAACCCGCTTGCCCGCTACTCCCTGATGGCGCAAGGTGAACAAGTCCACATCAGCACCTGGCCCGCCATATGGCCTACGCGGGATGCGGACGCCAAGAAAGCAGAGTCAAAGGGAAGGAATTACGACAACGTGTATGCTAACCGCACGAGAGCGGCCGCGCACTGCTTTGAGGCGAAGTGCTTTGGTATGCTTGCCGCGGGCCACCTTTCTGCGGAGAACGTGGATGCTGTTGCGGCGATGTGCGAGGATGGAGCGAGGGTCAAGGGCCTGTTGGAGGGGGCGCCGAGGGCGGCGAGTATGTTTTTGGATCCGACGGGGGCGCCGATGAGGGGGTTTTCGGTGGACGAGGGGAGTGGGGAGGAGGTTGAAAAGGAGATGCTGCAGCATGAGGAGGGCATTCTGTATGCGGATTTGGATGTCGAAGCTTGTGTGGAGGGGAAGCAGTATCATGATGTTGTGGGTGGGTATCAAAGATTTGACGTTTTTGATTTGAGGGTTGATAGGAGGAGAAGGGAGCCTGTTACTTTCACTGATGGTGGGGTATAAAACCAGCGTGTACATTTGAAAACCTTCTTCGTGTGCTGATATACATCTCGACTGTCGTCGACCACGGGTTGGTGACCATAAAGAAGTCTTTGGGCCGTGTCTTGGGGCACACATGGTCTACTATTCGCGTCAGTTCACGTGACGTGGTGTGCTCCTGCCTTCATCAGGGGTCATCTAGACACATCAGTGAAGACCTCACCTCCACACCACGGTCCACAACTCCGGTCACACAATTTTCAGATCACTTCTGCCGACACTCGACGCTTGGTGGACTCTTTCATCGTAAGTGAAATCCGCTTCCTACGAATATCGGGCTGCTATCCGGGCTGAAAAGCGCATGAGACCTAACATCTCGTCAGTATCATCAGCAGTGTCGCACGACCTGATGTCGAAGAAATTGCCAGGATCACCGAATACTCCCAGCTAAAATGTAAAGTCTGCGTTGTGGTATAGGCCTTCTATATATTCACATTAGCCCGAGGTCCTCCAGACCCTAGCCGCTATCTAACTTCTGCATAACGGGTATCGGCACGATACTAGTGCGGAGAGCCGCTTATCGTTGAAAAGATGCACTAAAATGATGATTATATCCAGACTACGGAGATAGGCTAGGGAGGCCATGATGTACATAGACGACTGATAGAAAGAAATGTATTGCTTTTGCTTGCACGTTGCACAACAATGACCGTTGCAGACCGCGTATTTTGACAGGTGACAGCCTCCAAAAGCCATGAGCGCGAAATCGGACGAGAAGCGTAGCGCCGATGCCGGAGATGCAACACCAACACCACAAGCTTACGACGAGACGACATCAAGCAGCGATGTCACCACCGACGCCCAATCGCCTCCAAGAAGATCAGAATCGTCGATATGGATGCGCATATACCGCTTCCTTACCTGGTGTCCTCCGCGCCTACGATGGGATCCGAACAAGCCCGCCGAATTCTCCCTCTCGTTGAACATCCTCTTCGGCTTTGCAGGCGCGTTTACGGTAGCCAACCTATATTACAATCATCCCATCCTTAACATCCTGGCGCGTGACTTCAATGTCACATATGAGGACAGCTCGCTGGTACCGACGCTGGCGCAGGCCGGGTACGCCACAGGTTTGCTGCTTCTATGTCCGCTAGGAGATCTGCTACCCAGGAGGCCGTTTACGCTGGCATTGGTGTTCTTTACGGCTACACTTTGGTATGGAGATATCCTGAAACAACAGGATGAGACAGGTCACTGATCAATCGCTGTATAGGATCGTACTCTGCGTAACCACCAGTTGGCCGGCCTTCCTCGCCGTAACATACCTCACCGCCGTCACAACCGTAACCCCCCAAATCATGCTCCCCCTTGTCGGCGACCTCGCCCCACCCAATCGACGCGCCACCGCGCTCTCCATCGTCGTCAGTGGCTTCATCCTCGGCATCCTCGTCGCGCGCGTCCTCTCCGGAACCGTCACAAATTACACCTCCTGGCGCAACATCTACTGGATGGCACTTGGCCTCCAATACGTCATCTTTATCCTCCTCTGGTTCTTCATGCCCGACTACCCCCGCACCAACACCCAACACATCAACTACTTCCGCCTCTTGTGGTCCATCATCAGCATGCTCTTCAAGCACGCCGTCCTCGTCCAAGCCTGTCTCATCTCCTTCTTCACTACCGCAACCTTCACCTCCTTCTGGACAACCCTAACCTTCCTCCTCGCCGGTGCCCCTTACTTCTACGACCCCATCTACATCGGTCTCTTCGGCCTCATCGGCATCCTAGCCATGTTCTTCGGCCCCCCCTACGCCAAATTCGTCACCGACAAATTCCACCCCCTCTTCTCCGTCATCGTCGGCAACCTCATCTGCCTCGTCGGCATCGTCATCGGCACCTACGCCGGCCAGCACAGCGCCGCCGCGCCCGCTATCCAAGCCTTCCTCAACGACTGGGGTCTGCAGACCGCGCAGATCGCGAATCGCGCTAGCATTTACGGGATAGAGCCCAAGGCGCGGAATAGGCTCAACACGGCGTTTATGGTGGCGACGTTCTGTGGACAGTTGACCGGTACGGCGGCGGGAAACCACATTTATGCTGACGGAGGATGGATACATAGTGGGTCTGCTAGCGTCGGGTTCATTGGCGCGGCGCTGTTTTTCTGCTTTGTCAGAGGGCCGTATGAGACGAGGTGGGTGGGGTGGAGAGGCGGGTGGAGTTTGAGGAAGAAGCCGAAGACTGATGAGCCGGGGGGAAAGTGGGTTGGTAAGGGAGATGAGGAGAAGGGCGGTGGTGATGCGGCGGCGGAGGGCAAGGCGAAGGAAGAAACGAACACGGAGAAGGCGTTGGATGAGATTGCCGGGGAGGACGAGGAGGAGAGGGTCGCGCATCAGCAGGCGGCGCAGGAGGAGGAGAGGGAAGCGGAGAAGAGTAGGGATGTGAGCTCCAAGAGTTCGGTCGAGGGAGCTACACGCGAGGACGAGATACGGCCGGCTGATACAAAGGCATAACGCGGGAGCCGGGGGATTCCTTGCATTGCATTTGCAGGGCGTCTTTTTTTTGTTTTTTTGTTTGTTTTTTTGGAAAAATCTGGACGCACGGGAAGCGTCAATATAGACCGGCATGCTACGGAGTTCTGACAGCTCGTTATCGACCCTATTGGTCCCCGTCATGATGTTTTGGTCCCGCCAGGAGTTGGGATTCAGCACCCCTAAAGCATATATTTCGAGTGGATTTCCATATCCTCATCGAATCAAGCGTAACCACCCAACCCCCCCCCCCCCTCCCTTCCTTCAGCGCTCATCCCTGTAGCGTAAACTTCAGCTTTACCACCCGGCCCCCCCCCCCCCCCCCTCCCAAAAAAAAAGTGCTGTACATGGCCAACGCGGTTCCAAAAGAAGTCGCAGAACATCTGAACCATGGGGGATCGTTTAAAAAAAAAACCCCCGGTGGTCCTGCCCACGGAAGGAAGGCGACTGTACACGTCGTTTTTCTCGGGATGGTAACGTCCGACTTGGCCCTCCTCACACGGACAAGGCAGGGACAGGGACAGGGGCAGGTCTCAGCAAAGCTACACAGCAACAGCCTTGAACTTACGAGCCTGCTACGAAAGCGCAGATTGTAGGCTCGTAGAACACTTCGAGTGAGAAGAAAAAAAGGGGGGCTCCTGGAGAGGCCTTTTGGGGGAAAAAACTCTATCGCAAGGGATCGTAGATGTAGTGGAGGGAGTGGACGATGGCGACACTGGGGCAAGGAAAAAAAGACGGCTATACATGAAATTTTCTGGAAGGCGTGAACAGCAATTTTGAGCAGCTCAGTGTCTACAACGCTGGCTGGCTTCTCTGTGGGGGCAGAAGTTGAACTCTCAATGTCTCTGACTGATACGCACCACAACGCGTTCGGCATCATCCACCAAGATCCAACCTGTTCCTTTTCCGACAAGCAAAGTAAAGCCTACCCAAACACCATCGCTAGCCGCGTCGAAAAAAAAAACCCGACTAGTGCGTGAACCCCATCCCAGAAAAAGCCCAAGCCTCAAGTCCCAAGCTCCCCAAAGCCCCCCCAAAAAAGAAAAGTCCTCAAAACACCACCTCATCAGCGCTCATACTCCACTCCCCATCCACATCCATCGTCGGCCTCAGCACCCTCTTCGTCGTCGTACTCAGCACTCTCCTGACCGTACTGGACGACATGACACGCCTGCCCACGCCTTCCCTCACACTATCCCTCACAACGTCAGAACTCCAAGCCTCTCTCGTATACCCCGCAAAAGCAGCCCACACCACCGTCCCAGCTTTCCACAGCGGTTCGTACAGCGGTTTAAAAGGTCGTGTGGCGATGGTCAGAGTGACGAATGGTATCCTCGGCGCATCGGGATCGACGCCGTAGCCGACCATGTGGGTCGCGTATAGGGGGTGGCAGTAATAGTCACTATAAAAAGAAGAAGGGAAATCAGAATCAGCCTCCCGCTCTCGCATGAGGATGTTACTCACGGGGAAAAAAAAGGTCAACCACAAGATCTGGAAAAGCAGTCACTGAGCTCGCTGCTCCTGCCCTCCATCTTCTTTCTCCTCGTCCTCCTCTTTGAAGGAGGTGTGATGCTCGGCAGCATCGTCCTGCACCTCGTGCATCGCGAACAAGACAGCGAAGAAAGAGGGGACAACATACCACAGCACACTCTCCGTCACAAACCAGCTCATTACCGCCAGAAGAAAGAGACTCAGCCACGTGAGACGCAAGACACGGCCCTCGCGACGGATGAAGAAGTGGAGAAACGCGGTCCAGAGCGCGCCAAAGGGGTTGGTGTAGAAGTTGGCCGGGCAGCCGCAGTGGATACACTGCACTCCGTTGTTGTCATGAGCTCCGTCGTTGATAGATTTTGTGGTCTCGGAAGAGGTGAGGGTGGTGTTGCGGTGGCTCGTGACACGCAGGTTCTTGCTGACACTATGGCGCCTCTCGCTACCGCCGTCCGCAGCGGCGTCCGCAGCCTGGCCGTCATCCCTCTCCTCAGATCCGTGAACCGCCTCCTCCAAACTCTTCAACTCCCTCGAGGTATCCCTGATACTTGTCCTCGCCGCCTTGAGCGACCGGTTCATGAGCTGCAACGTCTCAATCTCCTCGTACCGCTTCTTCTCCGCCTCCGTCCTCGGCTCCTCAGCCGGGAGCTCTAGGTCCAGCGTCGCAGTGGGTTCGGAGGAATCTAGGTGCGCCAGATCTTCGAGAGATTCGATGGTGGAGTCGCCGTAGTGGTCTTGGTTGGTGCGTGCTTCTTGCGCGAGCACAGCTGAAAGCGCAGACTTGGGGAGGGTAGGCTTCGGAAGGTTGACAGGCTCCACGATGGCGTTGAGAGCCCGCCGAGAATGCGACTCGGCGTGCTGCTCGACCTGCTTCGACAGCTTGGATGGTGAGGCTGGTCGTGAGGTAGGCTTAGTCGGTGAAGCAGGTCGTGAGGCAGGCTTAGTCGGCGAAGCAGGTCTTGAGGCAGGCTTATCCGGCGAGGGCGGCCTTGAGCCTCCCTTCTTCGGACTCCGTGAGCGACTCCTAGATCCCAGCCTTGAGTTGTTTGCCCACAGTGGCAGCGACTTCCTGTGAGTAGCAGTGACAGGCGTGTCAATCCAGCCACCAGCTGTAACCTTGGGTGTCTTTGCAGCATTTGGCGTTCGAATGGGGCTTGACGGGCCGACACCAATCTCGCAGTGCTCTTCGACTATCTGCTTCCTCGCATCTGCGGCTATCAGGTCTTCTGTAATGCGCTGAGGGATGTACGACATTCTGCCACGTCGTCTATCTGCGCTGGAGTCGCTTCTATCGGGAGTTGGGATCAAGGACGCGCGTTTCGGCGGGCTGAGATCGTTGGAACTCTTTGGCGTCTCCCCGTTCACTTCAGGTGTGTCGAGTGTCACTGTCTTGCCCTTGTCTGAACGCTTGTTGACACTCTCATTGCTGCTTTCATCCCGCACCTGACCCAATGAACTGATAGGTCGGCCAAACGCGCTGCTCGGTCGCTGCCCCTCAGTACCCGATCTCTTCGCGAACGTTGGTATCTTGCTCATTTTGCTCGGGCTTGTAGGTCTCTCCGTCACAGGTCGCTGTCGTGTAAGCTGTGGGCTCGGTGAATTGCTGGTCGCCCTTGCCAATCGTCGCAAGAGATCCTGCGAATCCTGTCGTTTCTGCGATGGTCGCTGCGGGCTCGTGTGTCCTTGCACGTTCGAGATGTTCACTGCTGGCGGGCTCGTTGGCGCTTCCTGGTCTACACTGGAATTCGACACTCTCCTAATCAGTGACGGCAATTTCGGGGGACTGCGCAGACTGCTTTGGCGTTTCGGAAGGTTGATGTGCTGATCGTCGGTGTTGTTGACCCAATCTGAGAAACATTAGAACTGAGTTGTCAATGTTGACAGCTTTGTTTATACCTGACGTAATCCCGTCATCCCGAGCAGCACTCTTCCGTCGTGATCGGGGCCTAAGCGAACTTCGTGAAGCTGGCCGTTGAGACGGGCTCTCAAACGGACTCTTTTCGCGAATGGACGCAAGCTCGTTGGATGTGATGCGACGCGTTCGGAGACCTTCCAGCTCGCGTTGTCGTATCTCGTCGAGAGCAGTGTTCCTGGTGAGCGCAGCGGGTGTCGACGCGAGAACAGAACCCAGAGTGAGGTCTTCGCTAAGCTCCCATTGCCGTATCCGCTCCAAGCTAGAGTTCCCTGGCGACGCGTGCGAGCGCCGCAGCACCTCCGGGCTGTCCTCAACACTTGGTAGTGGTACATCTGCGGCAGAACGGTCGGCATCACGCGCACTCTCATCATGCCTGGACGAAGCACCTGCCGGGTGTGTGCTATCTGCCTCTTCATATTGCTCCTCGGCACCATTGATTTGTATCGTCTTGAGCCAATCATTATTCTTCCTTCCCTTCCTGCCCCATTCACGCGGTATACCCTGAACAGGCGGCTCAGACCGCTCGCTACTGCTGACGCTCGCAGGACTGCCAAAGCGCCTGTCTCTGCCATCCTGCCCGTTCTGCCTCTCCAGGTTCTCCAGCGTGAGGCCAACCCTTGTGCCCGGCCGTGCCTTCCTAAACGCTTGTAGTCTTGCTCCCGAATCTCCTCTGCTCAGCGCTTGCAGCCGCTGCTGATCGCGCGCGTGCTGCAGCATTTGCCGGTCCAGCGTGTCCGTGACATCGTTCTCCAGACTCGTGAGGTCGAGCTCATCTTGCGACGCAGTGTCTGTTTCAGTCGGGGCACCGTACGCGGCGTTGGGTATGCGGTCCTCCTGAGCAAAGTCCACCATTGCTACAGCGGGTTTGGTAGGCCGGTTGAGAAAGCATGCATCGAACGTCGTTCGCTTATGGTATGTTGTTGTTGTCGTTGCCGTGATGTTGTGGGAGATGCTGGCTAGCGGCGCGCTGCCGTCTCGGCGGTGGGAAGGGGCAGTCATGCAGTAAGAGGATAGTGTTTGTACTTTGATTGAGTATGTATCATACAGGGAGTCTATGTACTTTGAGGAGCTGAAAACCTGCTGCGAAAGACATACGACAGTAGTGCACGCGTCTGTTGACGATCGACGTGTTTGTTGATGTGTTCGGCGTCTCGCAAAACACTACGGTTGCACATGCCGGAATTAGATCAAGACACCAAACACTACACCCCATTCTATGTAAACGCATTACCGAGCGGTGATACTACTCGTATTTCCAACGCAATGAGCTTTCTGAGCCTGGAACATACAATTCACACTTGTTGAGCTTGAAGCAATTGCTGCAGTTTTCGATTCATTGTATGATACAATCGCTACATAGGTGCATTCGCCTTAAGGAGTCAATCAAGCTCGCAGTGCCTTTCCCTGAACTAGAGCATCCCGGCTCATAGAGCACTCGTGACTTTCGTTCGCTATCGTCATCCTAAGAAAATTAATCATTCTCTACCAAGTAACTCGGTCGCAATTGCTTTTCCACCCCTGCTATTCCTTCGCCTTCACAACCATCCGGCACGGTGTGCTCCACTGCACTTGCCAATTCACTCATGACACTTCCATCCTTGGGACCGTCATGCTTGTAAAGCGCTTACAATTCCTGCTTAGCGGACGCAGCGGACTTGCTAGCAACCGAGGAGGCGCTGGAGGCGCTCTTGGAGGCCTCACCAGACCCAGAGGCCACGGACTTGCTGCCGAGGGAAGAAGCACTGGAAGCGCTGTTGCCAGCGCGGGACGAAGCACTGGAAGCGCTGTCGCTAGCACGGGAAGAAGCACTGGAAACACTCGCGCCAAGGGAGCCAGTGGCGCTGTGGGCAGCAGAGGAGGCGGAAGAAGCACCAAGACCAATTTGAGCCTTGAACCAGTCAACGTAGCTCATA
>JAWDJW010000120.1:0-10013 GCA_033119265.1 Coniosporium uncinatum
TGAGGATTTGTTTAGTTAACCTCTCTCTGTCTTACAGCTGGAGCGACTACGCCCAAGGGAGGCAAGGCGAGCAACAAGGTCTCCACCAACCACGATGACGACCGCGACGATGAGGTCGGCACGCCCGCGAAGAAGCAGCGCAAGACGCCCGCCAAGACGAAGAAGGGTACTGTCGTCAAGAAAGAGGGGCCCGCCAAGGAGGAGGAGGGTGGAGAGGTGAAGTACGAGATGGGTTGCGGTGGTGAGATGCCTGAGGGTAGTCTGTTCGGAGGAGGAAAAGAAGTAGCCGTTGAGGAGAAATTTCTCTGAGGTTGGTTGGTTAGTTGGTCCGATGGCTCTCGGTAAACGAGGGGTTAATTGGTTCCTTCCTTTTTTCCTCCTTTTTCATAATCGGACGGTTTGTTTGGGATCGGTACAGGGGGGAAGGGTCCATCCAAAAGCTCCTCTTCGAACATGGAGTCCATGCTCTTGCAGCTAGCTAGGGCTAGACGGGATAGTTGCAGAAGCAGTTACAGCTGAGATGCACCTCTGAGGCTTCAATGGAGATTTTCACATTGAATTACACACACTAGAAGTTCGCACGACTGTTATCAGAACACGCTCAGTATGCTCACCAAACAAAAAAGAAAATTGAGAGTACTCCTCTATCCCATACCTATGCCGAACCATCCAAACCGAAACCGAAAAACAATCCAATCCCCTGCTCTAGATGACCAATGCCGCTCCCAACCCTCCCAGAATCGCCAACGCGCCAGACACCTCCCTCGCCAACACGCCAGCGCCTGTATTCGGCGCCGCGGTAGGGCTCGCACTCGAACTCGAACCTGCACTCGTGCTCACCGCCGACGCAGCTGATGTCATGGCGCTGCTGGCGCGGGAAGAAACGGGAGAGGAGAGAGAGGCTTCTACAGTATTTCGTCAGTCTTCGGTTGCTTGTTTAGAAAACGTATGAGAAGGTGGTGGGGTTCCGTTGTTTGCGACAAGGGGCGACGCTACGAGAAGAAGCCGTAGAAGTACCAGGATTGCTACTGCTGCTGCTGCTGCTAACGACAACGCCAACGATGCTGCTGCCTATACTCGTGCCACTGCTCGGGCTCAAGCTGATGTCCGAGCTCGAAGATTGAAGAAGTCTAGTGCTCGTCGTCGTAGCCGCCGACGCCGTCGAGCTCGCTGCCACTTTCGTTGCAAAAGAGCTCGAGGCTATCCCAGCGATTACGGAGCTCAGGGTTGGTATGGATGTGGTGGTGGAGGAGGAGGAGGAGGAGGAGTAGGAGGGTATAGAAGTCACACGAATCGGCGTACCACTGCTGCTACTACTGCTTGGTACAGCGCTACCGCTATTGCCACTGCTGCTGGTCACGGCATCACTGCTCGTAGGCGCAGATGTCGCTGCCCTGCTGGTCGCTGCGCTACTGGTCTCTTCACTTTGTGATGTTTCGGTGGTGGAGAGAGTGAGGCGCGTTTGCCCGCTGCTCAAGCTCGCGAGGGTTACTGGGTGTGTCGGTTGGACGCTGGAGAGCATGAGAGGTGTAGAGGGTGCGCCGGAGGTGTACTCTGCGGTCGAAGATGTCTGGGTATTGTCGGATTCGATGACGAACAGGGGTGTGAAATTTGTCTGGTTGGGAAGGGCGTCGTTGATAATCTCGATGGTGTAGTCGTCGCCGCGGGTTATGGATGCGTCGGGCGTCCATTCGTAGGATCCGGAATTGTCGATGCCGGCTGTGGACGGACGTGTCAGCACTTTTGCCTTGTTACCTGTGGATGCGCGGTTCAGGCGTACTGGCGATGGGCGTTCCTTCATCAAGGTTGATGCTGTCTCCGCTTCTCAGGACCAAACTGATTGAGCCCTCGGTTGTTGGTGTCCATCTTATAGTTGACCGCTGTCCAGCAGTGAAGCTGAAGCCGGAAGAAGGGATGTCGAACGGATTTTGGAAGGTGTTGTAGCCTGCTTGAGCGCGCACGAATGCGGCCAGAATGGGAAGGAGTGCAATAGTGAAGCGCATGATGATGAGTTGAAACGGAAGGATAAATCGAACAGGACTCGCAGTGGGTATTTCGGAAGAATTATAAAAAGCTCGTTGGAAATGGTGGGCTCCGCTCTTATTGTTTCCAAGAAAATGCGCCGGTGTATACGAGTCGGAAGATGGCAACTGACTCCTGTCCGGCAAACAACAGGTTCGCGCCAACAGTGAGAGAGTCAAGGCAAGAAACAGAGTAGTAAAAAATCATATTGCCTTATCCTTGTTGTCGCTGACGACCGAGCAAGGTCTGGCGACAAGACAGTTACACAGGTGTATAACCAACCTTAGTACTGTACAAGATGCACAGTAACGTTGAATGGCTTCCTGGTCGCCCTGGTCAACACAAGCGCGTCGCATGCCCCGACAACGTCAAAAGAGAGCGGATTAATTCTGGTGCAAGCATCCGTGGCACTTATGTTCGTAGCTCCCGCGCTTTGGCGGCCATTGGCTTCATCCTACCGTGGCTGCCATCCGGATGCGACGGTGCGTGATCTTTCGTCGGTCCCAAGCAGTGCGGCCCCACGGAGCGCGCGAAGCCGCATGCGATGATACAAGGACTGACCGCGACACGATACCTGAACGGTATGGCAGGACCGATACTGTTTGCGGCATTGCAAGAATTTCCCTTGTGTGACATGTTTGCGGTGTTGACGGGCAAGGCAAGTTGGAGACAGAACTCAACGATGAGGCAGCGACAGACGGTTGTAATATGTATCAGCACATCGAAAGTTGCGCCACAGGGAATATCTGGCTCCTCGGCTGTGCAATGACGTTTTGCACGCAATAGCGTGGAGCTGATACTCATCTGCAGCTCGTGAAAGACGTCATGCGCATCGCAGTGAATTAGTTTCATCGCATGTCAAGCTTCATGTTCCATCAAGTCAGATCCTGGTCGGCGTCAGTTAGGAGGGGGAACGAGATACGAGATGCGTTCGTTGAACGATTGTGTTGTAGCATACATCGTATTACTTGTGCGCTAGCTAATGCGACAGAGCGCCCAGAAAGCGACCATCGTTTAAACAAAATTAATAGCTAACATACATGACGTGTATTCCGCCTTGCACTGATGCCGTGTGCGCAAATAAGCAAACAATCCTAGAATACACAGGCAAGTTGAATCGACATGTTCCTCACCCACCCATTATCTTTCATGTTGCTGATGTTGCAAATTTACTGGAGGTAAATCATCGCAGCGACGGCGGCGAAAACCAAAGCGCAGCTGCTCTGGATAGCGCTAGCACCTCCAATGAATGGCTGGACAGATGAAGTGCCGGTGCTGCCGGAACCAGTACCAGTGGTCGACTGGGCGTTTGTCGCAGTCGCAGAGCCGCCTGCAACGCCAGTGTTGGGCAGTGTCGCGCTGACAAAGGTCCCGTTTCGCACGATGCTGGAGCCAGTGCCAATAGACGCAGCTGGAACCGTCACGCTCGAGGTCGCGGTGGAGATGCTCGTGATGGGAGCGATAGGGACAACCACTGAAGGGGTTGAGGCGACGGCAGAAGAGGCGACGGCGGAAGAGGCGACGGCGGAAGAGGCGACGGCGGAAGAGGCGACGGCGGAAGAGGCGGTGGCGGAAGAGACGGCAGCGGAAGAGGCGACAGCAGAGGAAGAGGCGACAGCAGAGGAAGAAGCGACACCACCAGTGATGGGGAATTGGCCCGAGTAGTTGACCACGGATCCCTGGCTGATCTCAAGCGCATAGTCGTTACCGGAAACGAGCGAGCTGGCCGGAGTCCAAACGTAGGAGCCACCAGTGGAAGTCGCTGTTGTTGAACCGTTAGACTGAGCCCAAGGTAGGAAGGACCGAGAAGAGAGCACATACAGGTCAAGACACCAATTGTGCCAAGGTTGAGCGGGTCGCCCTTGCGAAGAGTGATGGTGACATCCTATTGCATCTGTCAGACGTGGTCTTATTGTGTTTGTTTGCGCAGTGTGTTACCCCAGATGGCGCAGTGTAGGTGATGGTCACCGGCACACCGACTTGGGCAGAGGTAGGTGTGCTAGTGAAGGCGAGCTGCTGGGCAGCGGCCAAGGAGGCAAATGCGAGAATTGCCTTGAAGAATTGCATTGTTGCTGTTGTTGTGGGGACGGGTCGAAGGTAGGTAGGTAATTAGTACGAACGAATGGATCTTGTATCGCAGACGCTGCTGACTTCAAACGAAGGTGAGTGCGATTAAGTAAGGATGAGAGAGCGAAAGGCGCAGTGAGTGTGTATGTGTATATGTACGTGTTTGTGGTGAAGTCAGGTAAAGAAGATGGCTGAAAAGAGCGAGCCAGCAGGGTAAAGTAACAAAGCCCTCTACTTGGAATGCGAGGGCTCGTGACTGGGCAAAAGCTTTTCTCTGGAATGGATGCGCAAGAATGCTAACCCAATTACCGCACCGGCGCAAACGATTCGCTACGCGCAGATGAGCCATCGTGTAGATCAGACATGCAATTGGCCCAAGTCTCGGTGAATCCTACTAAAGGCGTGCCATGGGTGAGTTTAATTAGGTTTCCTGCCTTCGAGACGATCCTTGGGCGTTGCGATGACATGCGGTCGTTAAGGACAATTTTAGGGTTAGTCGGTGTCTTGCTGACTCGTGGACCTGCACCTTCCGCATGCAATGCTAGCTCGCCCCTGACACTAACACCATCTGGTCTTAGCCTCGTGTAACGTTGTAGTTGCTGTATAGGTACTCGTAACAGGCCATGCCCGATAGGGCTTTTCCCCCAGAAACCCGGAAGATTCAAACGGACCGGAACTGAGGCCGCAAGGCTGCATGCAGCATATGCCTGAACGCTCGAGGTCGCGTGCTCCATCGCTTGACAGAGTGTCTCTCTCCCCGCATCGTCGCACTGGATGTATACGCAAAAGACCGTGGTAGCTACCATGTTTTCGACGAGGAGGTTTGGATAGGTTCAAGAATTCTTATTGCCCTGGAGCAGGGCACTAAAGTCGGAAATCCTTGAACTATCGCTTCTGTGACTCGCTGTCGGTATCTAAAGGGAATTATGGGCAACTGCAATGCTAACTACCATCTTCCAAAACGTCCTTCAAGCAAGACGCAATTACACACTCCATACACCTTTGTAGGTATCTCATAATGATTTAGAGCCAAAGTGTTGAAAATACCCCCACCCTCACACAGCCCTCTAACCTCTGCATTCAGTCGTCGACGTTCGTCTGCTCCGTCGTCTACTCGTCATCCTCGAAGAACTGCAGGATAGCCTTCACACCCATGGGCCCAAGACCGTGCGGCGGATAGCAGATGTATACTGGGTCTTCCTGTGCTCCGAGCTTCTGCCTGAACTCACTCTTGTTCGTCAACTTCAGCTCAGTAGCAATGGCATGGTAGGCCTTGGCCAGCACCTTCACCCTTGTGCCCTTGATGTTGTGACCTGGCGTAAACTTCGAGCTGGCACCGCCGCCGAAGGTAACGTTGGTGGCGCCACCCTGTGCGACAACCTTGAGGGCGTGGGTGACGATGTACTCGATTGTGCCTGACGGTGCGTTCGGGAAATCCATGCTGTACTTGACCTGCCAACCATGATCGGGGCTAAGCTGAGCCATGACACACAGCGCCTGGATGGTCCCCTCTTTGTCGACAGCAAAGTGATACTGCCGATGCTCCATGTCTTGCCAAGGGTGAATGTCCGTCAAATGCACCTGCTTGCCCTTGCGGTTGGCTAACCAGTCCTTGACACGCGCGTCTACCTTCTCCTGTAAATCTTGGGGCACTGGATCACCGAGCTTGATATCGTTGATCTTGATCCCCTCCTTCTCGGCGTGCCGAATCTTACGCTGGATGTCGTGGTCATGAGCGGCTGGGTTGTCGGCCGGGTTCAAACGCTGCTCGCCGGCAACGGAGAACGTTCGCCAGTTGAACTTGGCCGCGAGAACCTCCTCCATATCTGGACCGACTAGCAACCACAACGGCTTGAGGTGCGTCTCCTTCTTGATCCATTTGAGGTAGCCGGTAGCGGTCTTCAAGTATTGCCCCGTGTGGCAGAGTGGGTCACCTACAGTGATGGCAAAGTCACCTTGTGGAACGTAGCCAACAGCAGCCCCAGTGAACTCGTCCCGCCAGATCTTTGTCCGAGGTTCCAGCCAAGAGGTGTTTGTGGCATCGCCATAGTTGGCAATGAGCTTCTCGATAGACTGATAATCCGTTTTCGCGGTCACCCTGTCTTTGCCTTCCCATGGCGGGTGCATTGTGCTTGCTTCAGGGTGTCTCAACTGCTTCACGGGCTTCTTCGCAGGCAAGCTCTTGGGATCGCGAGGGTACATTGACGCATGTCGAATATCGCCCAGCCCAAGCAGAAGCATAAGCATGCGCTCCAGACCGATGCCGCCGCCACCGTGAGGAGGAGCGCCCCACTGAAAGCCGTTGATATATTCCTCCATTGTCGCCGGGTCAACCTTCATCTTCTCCATTTGCGCGACGAGTGTGTCCGCGTCGTGAACACGCTGACCACCGCTGAGTATTTCTTGACCACGAAGGAAGATATCGAAGGAGTTCGTGTATTCGCTATTTTCTGGATCTGGCATAGTGTAAAAGGGGCGCGCGGATGCTGGAAACTTGTCCAGGATATAGTAGTCGGTGCCATACTTCTCCTTGATTAGCCTGCCCATCTGTATCTCGTCCCTCGTGCCGAGATCTTCATTCTCCGGCAGCGGCTCGCCGTTCTCGCCTCGCCATCCGGACTCGTTCAGCAGGCGGATGGCTTCAGCGAAGGGGATTCTTGGCGTCTCTTCGATCCAGACGAGGTCATCAATGGGAAATTGGTGTTTGATAACGTCCAGCTCGTGCCTGTATCGCTCGTATACACCCTTGAAGATA
The DNA here is from genome assembly GCA_033119265.1 of Coniosporium uncinatum. Classification (NCBI taxonomy): domain Eukaryota; kingdom Fungi; phylum Ascomycota; class Dothideomycetes; genus Coniosporium; species Coniosporium uncinatum. Next base: position 6,845 of record JAWDJW010000120.1, read on the forward strand.
GTCTTGAACGTCCTATCTAGCATGCGAAGGACTTCGTGATAATGCTCATCGATTTGCATCTCGATATCAAGACCGGTATATTCCGTCAAGTGCCTGTGAGTGTTGCTGTTTTCGGCCCGGAAAACTGCACCAATTTCGTACACTTTGCCAAAGTCTGCAGATATACTCATCTGCTTTGCCAATTGAGGACTCTGGGCAAGGAAAGCTGAACGCCCGAAATAATCAATCTTGAACACGCTTGCGCCCGATTCCGTTGCACCACCTTGCAGTTTGGGTGTATGTATTTCGATAAAGCCCTGCGAATCCAAGTAGTTACGGAAGAGATTGCAAATACCGGACTGGATCCTGAAGATGCTTTGAGATGCAGTAGTACGGAGGTCGAGGATGCGGTTGACCATGCGTGTGCGATCTCCAACGACCTGGCGAACCTCCCCATCCTTTTCGTCGGTCTTGGCGATCTCGGCCTCGTGGACGGTGAACGGTAGAGAATCAGTAATTCTGGCCTCGACGTGGAGCTCTTGGACGAGAACCTCCGCGTCGTGAATAGTCGTAGCAACAACCTCGCCTTGCTTGGCTTTTGGTTCCTGAAGCTTTCCCTTGACCAACACAATAGACTCGACATCAATGTGCTCGGCCCAATACACCATGTATTCCGAAATATTGGAGCTAACTGTCAGAACGCCTTGGATCGTCGCAGTCTGCTGGCGAAACTCAAAGAATACGAGCTTGGCGCTCATTTTGCGAACGTTGTGAATGCGGGCTCTGAAGGTGACTTCCTTTCCAATGTCTCTCGAGGTGATGTGCAAAACGTTTGTCCTCTCGGCATGTCTCCACTCCCCTGCGTAGTTGTTGATTGGGAGGACACCATAACAGGCCAACATCTCGGGCGTTTCGTCTCTCATGGCTCGCTCCATCTTCTCTTTCCGCATCCTCTTCTGCTCCTCTTCTTTCTCTTCGGCTTCTCGTTTCCTGTTCTCCATCGAGGCCGCTCGCTGGTGCTTTCGCTCCTGGTTCTTGCTCATTGTTTGGCCCTCACGATTGAGGGGACCTTCGTCGGAGCTCGAATCATGGTCTCCAAAAAGCTTCGACTTGACAAACCGAACCGGACTGTGTGTGCCTCCTACATGGTGGTGTTTGCCCTCTCTGTGATCCTTCCTAGATCCAAAAGTTCCGCTGGAACGAACCGGTGAGCGCGCGCCCGAGTCGCTATCGCGGGGCGTCCCCCCAATGGAGAAGCTGCTGCGTGAGAACGTGCCACTGTTGCGTGCGAATGTCCCACTGGTTCTCGGAGACGTTGTGCCATTCTGTTTGGGAATGCCCACACCACTGTTGTCTTCGGTGTCGGTCGAGTGCGAGCTGCCGGACTTGTGCAGCTTGCCCAGAGCTTTCTTGAGTGAAGACATTGTTTAGCGAAGCAAGTGTCCTCACGACAAGGTCCGGTTTTTGGGGGGGTAAAGGTATGGGAGAATCGAGTTTTCGATGATGTGAGGATGATGGAGAAACAGAACCTGATGTTGAGAGCCGGATCGCGGATTAAGGCGGAAAAACCGACCTAGCACGGTCGTTTCGTGGTTCGGAGCGTGATGTCAGAGCGACAGAAGTATCAAGGCCAGCGACGGCAAGTGGGTGTGCCTGGTTGGCAACGCGGTAGAGGGGCAGGCTTACCAGTTGCAAGCTCGGGGGCAAACTTGGCAAAAGGCTTGATGATGGGTGCAAACTCCGGGACCTCAGCACAGGTCGGAGAGGGAGGCGCTTCGGTGGGTTGCTCCGCGCTGCCACTGCAAGCAAACGCGTCGTTGATCGGTGCCGGATGCGCACAGTTAGTTACCTAGGTAGCTTTTCGCACGCCGCCCACAACAACGCCTGGACAACAATGACCGGCGTGTGACGTGATTTCAATAACAACATCCCTCGCCAGTGGTTGGGTCGCATAAACTTGAAATTTCAAGCAGCGAGCTCCGAGGCCCAACGGGGCAGAGCTAGGTGTTCGCGAGCGTCGCAGGTGAAACCCCTTCTCAGCATCGGCGACAACTATGTCAAAGATGAATCTTTGGAGACTACTTTTAAAGATCACAGTTTTTTTGCATTCAGTTACTCCCTATGTGAACTGCGTGAAAGATAACGCTGAGCACGCTGTAGATACCTGCGCTAAGTTGCTAAACGTTATCCCCATCCCCATCCATCCATGCTCCAGCCTTAGCCGATGCTCCCGCAATGTTGCCGGCATCATTAGTCAATTAGCGTCTTCAGAAGCTTGTCATTCGTTATAAACGGACCTTCTTCCGAGCTCGCTTTGCCCTATTGGACTGTGGTTTCACGATGGCTAGCTGATTAATGCTGAATGTGCATGCTCAGTACAAATCGAGGTCTTTCGACTCAGCTTCTCCCCTCCCAAGTTGGTCTTGACTCAGAAAACGCACAAAGCGGTATCTTGCATCAGTGCCCTCGCAAACCGTCGTCGTGCTGGTTTTAGGTCTGCCAGAAGCGACCGGGAAGACACTACAGCGAGAGCAGGAGAGAGGAAGACATCATTTGTAGGCTTCGTCTTGCAACAACGCTTTGAACGAGCGACGATACCGCTCGAGATAACGTCCCCTTACCTATCGGTGGGATCTACCTCCATGTAGTTGCGATCCTTCTCTCGTTCTCGCAAGTCCATGCCTTCCTCGTCCAGCGGTCCGAATCCCCCCCAGCCATTGAATTCGCTCGAGAATCTTACGGCAGCTTTCAGATAGAAGCTAAACTCATCGCCCCACGTGACTGCCGCCTCTTTCATCGCACGGCAAGCTATATGTAGGAAAACCATGTCAGCGTTGTACGTGAGTCGGCCCTTTTACGGGCAGCCTACATTTGACGAAGTGGGCATCCAAGCCTCTGGCGGAATTTAGTGTCTTGTTCTCCACGTACTTCCAGTCTCTGCCTTCCAGCTCAAACTGATTGATCTTGTGCAGCTCGATGGTTGGCCTCAATTGGGATATATACACAGCCACGACGAAAAGCCACCACTGCCTTACGAGCGGCATCTGCCATTTAGCCGGCACTATGGGAAGAAGAACGCGGATGGCGTGCGAGGTCGTCAAGAGGTGAACCATGAAGAAATCGTACTTCCTTTCCGATGAGTGGGTCCCAACGAGCAGTGCAACGGCAGCCTTCTGTGAGTCCTCGAACT